>CM058043.1:36171945-36347053 GCA_030169165.1 Centaurea solstitialis
CATCAGAAGATGAAACATTCTGCTACGTAGACCTGTGAATGACATTCATCAGGAAACCACACCAGGAGTCTTCAAGGATGATTTGGAGAGCTCCAAAGAAGCTAATTCAGAAACAACTATCGTAACAGGTACATTCTTCATTTTATATTTGTCATCCTACTTTGATTTGAATTTTGAAATAGCTGTATAACAGTAACTAATTTTTGAAATAGGTTCTGCATTTGAAATTGTATGCATCTTACCATCAATCTTAACATTTGAACCATTTCTGTTGAAGTAATTGGAATATTGAAGTATTTTTTGTTCTTACCCACAAAATGTTGCCAGACTATTGATTAGAAGGCTTACAAGTGCTAAATATATATCGAAGGTACAGGCTTAAGTCATCTTCCACAGAGCATTTTTTTCGTTGAAAGGTTTGAGTATTAATTAGTGATTCAAGATCATTCACGCAGAAGACTCACAAGTGCAAAGACTAAAATTGGAGGATCCTTTCGCGAGTATCCAGAAGATGTCTGGGTTTTGGTTAGCTAATCGATGTCGGAATATTAACATTGATTTAGAGAGTTGGATTTTAAATCCGGTAGCGGCGTTACACTGTAGTCCTTCTTAGTTCCTTTGTTGGTTCTTTCGGTTTTGGTTTGTATTCTCCTAGCTTCTCGCTAGTTGCTTTAATAAAGTGGGTTGGTTAGGGGTGGGTGATGGCCTTGCCGAAGCTCGCTCCCTAGTCCTTCCTTTTGCCGTTCAAAAAAAAAAAGATGGCTTCTTGAGGCACTTGGTTTTGCATCTGTGATCCAAAGCTCAAGATATGTAGCCTTTTGCCGCATATAGCCTTGAAACCGTTCTCCAACAATGATTTTGATAAGCTCCGATGACCAAAAAGATCCAATTCACAAAGACCTACAGCAGCAGGTACTTTCTCCATTACACTCTGCAACCTTGATTCTTATATCTACTGCAAATTTATACCAAGCTTCGAGTTCAAAAACTCAATATTTCCTTTTCATATAGATTCGACCATTTGAAACATTTCTTGCAATCAGGAGTTCTGATTGTGATCGACCAATAAAATCAGTAAATGAACTTTTGTTACATATATTCGTGAATAATAGAAACACAGACAACAGGAGTCTCTCCTATCGTGCTCAAGGGATGATTATGAAGGTCCAAAGAAGCCAATCCACGAAAAGAACTACTACCATAAGAGGTACTCCCTCTGTTTTCTATTAATCATCTTTTACAAACCTTCCTTTATTTTCTCAACGGCTTTGGATTATATTTTCAACTCTCAAAAGAAGAAATACACCAATTATATCTGCAAAGTTTTAATATTGTTGATATAATATTGCTTGTTTTTTCCTTCTTACAAGAGGCGGATTTTAAAGGTGTTACTTCACCGGTCTCTGTTCTCATGTCTGCTTTTCTGGATCAATTGAAGGTCAATATTACCATTTCGATCTGTATCCATTATGCATGATAAATATATTTGCAAAACTTGTTGTAGGTTAGCCATTTATGTCACTTAAACAACTTATGTCAACTTATGGACACGTGCATGATGCAGGAGTTATTACAACTGCTGGATGCACATTAAGAAAGCAAGAAGAGAGGAAATCACACGATCCACGATTAGTCAGTCAGAGTCACAACGCCACGATCATGAATTGAGAATAATAGTAGCCATGATGCATGTTTTAGGTGTGAATTTTAGAGACTAAATTGGAGTAAAATGATGTACACAAGATGTTGAAACTCTTTACGGTCAAATGCACATTTCAGATTAAATTTCTGAAACAAGGTTGAACACTGTAATGCTGATGCTACTTTCTTTTATTATCTACTGCAAGATTTGCAATTTCTGCAGTTTCTATTGTGGTGAATAAGAAGGTAATTGGAGAAGTGATATTTCATTAACCTTTACAACACAATATATACAGAGGATATGCAAGATTACAGGAGCTAAATAAAGTAAATTGCAATCAATAATTGACAACTCTAAAAATGGAATATATGCAGAATTAAAGATGATTGATGACTAATTATGTGTAATATTATTCTTGCTAATACGCCCCCGCAAGATGGAGGTTCCGTCAGAAACGCCAATCTTGGATCTTAAGTGTAAGAAAGGAGCCCGGGAGAGCGGTTTAGTAAGAGCATCCGCTAGTTGATCTTTAGTGTTGATATGATGAACTCGAAGAGTACCGGCAGCCACCTTCTCACGAACAAAGTGATAATCTAGGGCCACATGCTTCATTCTCGAATGATACACGGGATTAGCACACAAATACGTAGCACCGGTATTGTCGCAATAAAGGAGAGGTGAGCGCGGTATTGAGATGCCAAGCTCTTTGAGAAGATTTTCTACCCATGCAAGTTCGGCGGCAGCATTTGCTAGTGCTTTATATTCAGCTTCAGTGGAGGAGCGTGAGACCGACTTTTGACGAGCAGACTTCCATGAGATAATATTGCCGCCGAGATAAATGACATAAGCAGTTGTGGAACGGCCAGCAGAGGACACACCCCCCCAATCGGAATCGGAGAAGGCAGTGAGCTCAAGAGGTGAGTGTTTGCGTAAGAAAAGCCCGTGATAAATGGTTCCCTTGAGGTATCGGAGCAAGCGTTTGAGAGCCTGCCAATGTGTTTGAGTGGGTTGATGCATGAATTGCGACAGTTTATTTACCGCAAAGGAGATATCCGGACGAGTAAAGGCAAGATATTGCAGCGAACCTACAAGCTTTCGATATGGTGTAGGGTCAACTTTGGGTGTCCCGTCCTCGAGTGTTAGCACCTGTGACGAACATAAAGGTGTTTGAACAACCTTTGCACCATCCATTTTATGTATTGTGAGGAGATCATGGATGTGGCGGTGCTGAGAAAGGAACAAGCCATGGGTGGTAGGTATGAGTTCAACACCCAAAAAGTGACTAGGAGAACCTAAGTCTTTTAGAGAGAAACGAGAGGAGAGGCGTTGAACAAAGGTATTGATAAACTCATCGTTGTTGCTTGTCAAGATTATGTCGTCGACATAAACTAAAAAATAACAAGTAACCCCATCGCGATTGTAGATAAAGAGCGAGGCATCCGCGTGAGATTTGAGAAAACCAAACTCGACTAGGAAGGCGGTGAGAGCCATATACCAAGCACGGGGTGCTTGTTTGAGTCCGTATAGGGATCGACGGAGCTTGCACACGTGTTTCGGGAATTGTTGATTGACATACCCGGGAGGTTGTATCATATAAACTTCCTCTTGCAAGTGCCCTTGTAAGAATGCGTTGTTGACATCTAATTGGCGAGAGGACCAACCTCGAGATAAGGCTAGAGCAAGAACAGTGCGAATGGTAACCGGTTTTGTCACCGGGCTAAAGGTGTCGAAGTAATCCTTGCCGTATTCTTGCAAAAAACCTTTTGCAACAAGACGGGCCTTGTACTTGGCGATGCTCCCGTCGGGGTGGCGTTTAACCCGGAAAAGCCATTTGCACCCAATTGGTGGACGAGAGGTGGGAGGCACTAGTTCCCAAGTTAGATTTCGGAGTAGAGCGTTGTATTCCTCATCCATCGCCTTGCGCCAAAGTGGGTCTTTAGACGCTTGTAGGTGGGTAGTGGGTTCAAGGGAGTGCGGAATGGGATGAACGGTGGTGGTATTAACAAATTGAGAATTATAGTATTTAGGATTTGGCTTCCTGTTTCGAGGAGGCAAGGGAGGAATGGACGTAGAGGGAGAGGATGACGGGATTGTGGGGACGGGTGAAACAGGTTCGTTGGAGATAGGAGAGTGAGAGTGGGTGGGGTTGGAGGGCGACTGAGAAGGAGGGGACGGTGGGACAGGTGATTCGTTGAGGGGGGTAGAAGATGGAGGGGATGCATTGGACGATGCATTGGGAGTTGATGGAGTTGATGAGATGGGGGGTTGGACAGAAGGTGTCAAGATAGTAGGATGAGGTGAGGTAGTAGGATGAGGTGAAGGGGAGATAGGAAAGGATTTAAGGAATGTATCCGTGGTGGGTAGAGGTAGTGGGTTGGGAAGGATCCCTTTGGAAGGAAATTCATTCTCAACAAATGAGACATGTCGAGAGTGATAGAGACGATGTGTTGTAGGATCAAGACATTTGTAAGCGGATTTGTCCAAAGAGTAACCAAGAAATATACACGGTTGGGATTTCGGTTGAAGTTTAGATGTAACATACGGTTTGAGCCATGGGTAGCAAAGACACCCAAACGTTTTGAGTTTGGTATAGTTTGGAGTCGTACCATAGAGTATGTGATAGGGAGATTTTGAGTGAAGAATCGGTGTGGGTAGGCGATTGATAAGGTAAACCGCCGTTTGAAAGGCATGGGACCAAAAAGTGAGTGGTAGACTGGCATAATGCAAGAGTGCAAGGCCGGTTTCCACAATGTGACGATGTCTCCTCTCCGCGATCCCATTTTGTTCGGGTGTGTGCGGAGGAGTTGTGAAGTGAGATATGCCCATGGATTGTAAGAATGGTAGAAGACCCACGTATTCACCACCGTTGTCGGTGAAAATGGAGATAATTGGGGTTTTAAAGAATTTTTCCACAAGTAGTTTATATTGAGGAAAAATAATTGAGACATCAGACTTGCGTTTGAGGGGATAAAGCCACACATATTTGGAATAGTAGTCAATAAACACAACATAATATTTGAACCCGTCAATGGATTGTTGAACGGGTCCCCAAACGTCCGAGTAAATAAGTTCTAACGGTTTGGTGGCCACAAATGAATTTGGTCCAAATGGCAGCTTGTGACATTTATTCATAGAACAAGATTGACAATGAAAGGTAGAACTTGACAAGGACTTAAAGTGTAGACCGAGGTCTTTACAAAGAAGCTGAAAAATACGAAAAGACGGATGTCCAAGCCGATGATGCCATAGGAGAGGCGAGGTTGAGGTGGTTGCATTCACTTGAGGAGATGAGAGTGAGGAGTTGAGGTAGTACACATCATTGATGTTCTCCCCCCGCATGATAGACGCCCCCGTGTTGAGATCCTTTACAACGAAATGAAAAGGAAAGAATTCAACGGAAACGTGATTAGTACGACATAATTTTGCAACAGAAATTAGCTTAGTACGTATGCTAGGAACACATAGAATATCACGTAAAGATAATGATTTGGTTTTATTGAAAAGGCTAGTAGAACCGAGATGAGTGATGGTTAGACCAGTACCATCACCAAGGCGGATTTCATCGGGACCTCCGTAGTCGGAGACAGAGGCGAGAGTAGCCGGAGAGGAAGAGACGTGGTGGGAAGCACCGCTGTCCATCATCCACATTGACTTTGCTGGAGCAGACGTGGCTAGATTAGCAACCGGGTTGGATGGGTTGTTTGTTAAGATGACTTGATTGTCTTTGAGAAACTTAACAAGTTTCCGACAGTCACGGGTCTCATGACCGGGTATGTTGCAAAAGTTGCAAAATTGAGCCGAACGGGCTGGATTGGAACTTGGTTGAGACTTGGTGAAACGATTTGGTCGCTGGGACGAAGAGGATTGAAAACGAATGTTTCGGTTGGACAGATCAGAGGGGGAACGAAACGAGTTGCGAGCCGGCTGCCGTTGGGTAGTATTGGCTGTTGCAATGATGGAGGGAATGGGCTCAGTAGCTGTCAAGGAACGTTCAAAGTCCACTAGCTTGTCAAAGAGATCTGGGTACGTGAGCGGGGTGTCGCGAACCTTGAACGCAGCAGTGAGAGAAGCATATTCATTTCCCAATTGAGAGAGAATATGAACCATAAGATCCTCATCGCTGATCGGACTTTGAACGAGCGCTAGCTCGTCAGCGATCGAGCGCATTTCATTGAGGAATTCAGCAACAGGCCTGGTTCCTTTAGGATTTTTGGTGAGCTTGGTTTTGAGAGAGATGATGCGGGATCGAGAAGTGCTCGCAAAGGAGGCTGATAGACGATCCCAGGCATCCTTAGCAGTGGATGCGGATGCAATAAGCGGTTGGATTTCATCAGAACAAGAGCCTAAGATAGCGCTGTAGATGCTCTGATCTTGACGAGCCCATAGGGTATAGGCCGGGTTGGGTTTGGAATCGTCAAGGGTTTTGGCTGGTGCTGGAGTGTCACCAGTGATGTAGCCGGCAAGATCAAGACCGACCAGCGAGGATTGAACATGACGTCTCCATACGGGAAAGTTTTGAGCAGTAAGTTTGATGTTGAAGTGAGTGGAGGCGGTAATGGTGATGATGGTGGAAGCCATGGATGAACAGGGTAGAGGAGGAAGATAGTTGATTTAGGTTGAGAAGAGAAAAAAAGGCTGGGATCGATGGAGGAAACTCGTGAGAGTGTTTCTATGCTCTGATACCATAAGAAGGTAATTGGAGAAGTGATATTTCATTAACCTTTACAACACAATATATACAGAGGATATGCAAGATTACAGGAGCTAAATAAAGTAAATTGCAATCAATAATTGACAACTCTAAAAATGGAATATATGCAGAATTAAAGATGATTGATGACTAATTATGTGTAATATTATTCTTGCTAATAGTGAAGAGTATTATTCCTGTAACTCAGATTGAAATTCTGGCAATTCGATCTCCCATGTGAAAGTCCATTGATCAAAGATATATTTGTTGAATTTGAATTGTAGAAGAAAGGATGGATGGTGTGCGGTAGAGAAACACATGGCCCGGGCTTTTTCGCGCGTGACTCCGGGTCTTCCAAGCCTGTTTTTAGCGAGTAGAAAAGGCTGGTCGGGACCATGCTATTGGGTTGAAAAGGGACCCGATCAGCTTTTTCAGGCTAGCAGGGGTAGACCTAGAAATTTTTTAAAACGGTGGCACCATTTCACTATAAGAAAAATGTCTAGAGATATTTTTCACAAAATCAATATTGGTTTTGTAGCTGGTTCATTGTTTTTCAAATGTAAGGTTTCAAGTTCGAGTTGGGAGTAGAACCCAAGAACCAGTTTCAAAACATATATGTTGGTACACAACAAATTGATATGATGGCATCTTCATGGCCCTGAATTTTTTACATTATGATGGAATTAAACGGTAGCATGTGTGTGGTATGCACAACAACAGGTCCGCCCATGCGGGCAAGACCCACCCTGGATTTTCGGTCTTATCGGGCTTTGAAGCCCTTTGGACCCGATCCGCATGCCTTTAGTTTTTTTGTGCGCATCTGGTGTGGTCATTCATGAGACTTGATAATGTCAAATATGTAACGGGGTAATCGCTATAATTAGCTTGTACTTTGAGCTTTATTTAAAAACATTTACTGTGGACGTCTGACATATATGAAAATATGTTTTCCACACAGTCACAGCTCCATTTTTGTTTGAGGTATTATTGTTTAGAGTTAATTACATATTTGGTCCTTGTGGTTTAGTTGTTTTAACACTTTTGGTCTATTTTTAAAATAATTATGGATTTGGTACTTGTGGTTTACATTTTGTAACGCTCTGGATCCATGAACTCTAACTCCATTAGATTTCTTCGTTAGTCATTTTACTCTTTTTTATTTTATATTAAAATTACATAGACTAAAAATGTAAATTGTTTTTCAGACTTTAGAGTATAAATAACAAAGAGAAATTAACTATTTTAGCCAAATAGAAAATAGCAATTCATCTCATACCCATTCTTTCCAAAAAATGTACCAAATACCCACCGGTCCGCTATCCGGTAGCCGCTATTAGCGGCTCTCTCATATTTTCCGGCCAAAATACACCCCTATAAGTATATGTGTGTCTCTCTCTTATATATATACACACACTCACCCATTGGCATAGTGGCACCCACTTTTTATTAGCGGCACATATATATACATACACCATTGGCATAGCGGCACCCACTTTTGATTAGCAGCACACATATATGTATATATAGATATATAGACACACCCATTTATAAGATATGATATACATAGGTAACAGCTGATTTTGATTAGCGGCACATTTATAAGATATGGTTTATTTCTATTTCTCTTAGCGGCATATATATATATATAGATTTTGATTAGCGGCACATTTAGCTTCAATGAATATATACTTAGCGGCACCCACAATAGCGGCACCCACTTTTGGCCGGAAAATTTGCCGGAGCCGCTAATAGCGGCTACCGGATAGCGGGCCGGTGGGTATTTGGTACATTTTGGGAGAGAATGGGTAGGAGATGAATTGTTATTTTTCATATGGGTAAAATAATTAATTTCTCAATAACAAAATAAACAAACAATAATATGTTTTGTTATCGGCTACAAACCACTTAGTTTATGCAAACCACTTCTACTGTTCTACACCACTAGATTTATTTTGTTTGAATTTTGGTTTTTAAATTAATAATAATTAAAATAAAGGCAATATAGTCAACTCAAAATTCAACAATTCAATTCACCGATTTATTTTGGGATAATCCCTATTTTTTAGTGATTGCATGATTTTTGGTAACACAATCCAAACTCAAATAGTCAATTAATTTATTATTCTGAAGATAATCAAAACTGAATGAACACTCATTCATAAATCAATTTTCATGAATAAACAAACTTATTGATGGATGTGTAAATATTCTATAATGATTAGCATGATAGAAAATTGTACACCAACATGATATGAAACAATTTCCAAAAATCAAAAAACTTAAATTTATTGGATTGATTCATGAATCAATACTCGTATCAAAACCAAAAAACTTGAGTGCATATACTTAACGTGGCAATATTCACCCAAAAATCTATAATTATTTGCATTCATGAATAATTCTTTTTATTCATGGTTATAGATTCATGAATAAATATTACATTCATGAATAAGTATATGCATTCAATATTTTTGGTGATAAAATGGATAGTGATTCATAAATGTTCATCAGTGTAGATGTCATAGGTATGATACGGAACATGAATATGTAGAAGAATCATCAATATTTATATGCATTCATGAATCAAACGAGTTTAATCATGATTATATATTTATGAAAAATTCTATGCACTTATTTTCTTTGGGTACAATATTGATTACAGAGGCATGATTATAGATTCATAAATAAATATTTGCATTCTTGCATTCATGAATAAGTATATGCATTCCAAGAATAGGAATTTTTTTTGATAAAAAGTGGATTTTTTTGGTGATTAAAATCATGATAATGCATCGCTAAAAAATAGGAATTTTTCAAATTATATATATCTGATAAATCAAATAAAATTGGCTGAATTTCAAATTTACCATATTGTCCCTACTTGAATTATTAATAAAAAAACTAAATTTTAAACAAAATAAACTAGTGGTGTAGAAGTGGTTTGCATAGTTTGCGTAAACAAAGTGGTTTGCAATTGAAATAACCCCTATTATATTATATTTTTTTATCTAGTCAACATCATCTTCCTCCCCATGTGCCACCCCAACCCCATCCCCTTTCACCATTGTTGATGTTTCTCTCTCTCTCCCCCCCTCTCTCTCTCTCTCTATATATATATATATATATATATATATATATTAATACATCTCTATCCCACCGTCGTTCCCTCCACCATTGTTGAAGATGAAACCAAGTTCTTCACTACGATAGTCGGCTTGTATGCCTCATCCAACAAGTTCCGGTCATCATCTCCGGCGATAGCTCCGGCAAGATGTTCTTAAATCATTCTCCGACAAAGCATAGCTTTGGGTCTCCTTAATCTGCTTAAAACCCAAACTAACAAACATAGAACAAAAAACCCAAATTGAAAAGTCAGGTGTATCCAGCAATAACTTGATCTAGCGGCAAACAAGAGACGAAGATGAGGCGGTGGGAGTAGTTGTCGGAGAAATTGTTGGTGCGATGATAGGTGGCTAAGAAGCAGATACGACAATTTGATGCAGACTTCATGTTTGGCTTGATTTGTGAAGAATTTTTTTTAGATCTGATGGTGAAATGGATTTATAATTTCTTTGTGTGGTGGTGACTGGTAGGTGGCGGTGGTGGTGGTTGCGGCTGAGGTTGAGATGGATAGTGGTGATAGTTGTGGCTGAGGTGGTGGTCATGGTGGCGGCGGCGGCGACTGAGGTGGGTGGCGATGGCGGCGGTGGCTGGGGTAGGCGATGGCGATGGCGATAACCGGGGTTGGTGATGGTGGTGGTGTTGGGTTTAGGCAAATGAAGTGTTGTAGGTCTTGTATCAAATCCATTCATCAGAAATAAGATGGAAAATAAATACAAAAATACCCTATTGTTAAAAAAAAGTAAAATAGAACAACAAGAATAGAGAGAGAGAAAAGCTGTAATTCTCATTAAGCATAAAGCCCTATAAATAAGGATGATTACACAATGATAATGATAAGCATGGAAGGAGATTTACTCCATAAATAACTCTTAATGTTTATATCTATCTCTATCGGCATATCCTTTAGACGATGGCACATTTATCCTACAACACTCCCCCTTGTGCCGAGTCAAGGGAATGGTGGTGTACAACTGTTGCCTCGTTAAAACCTTACGCCAAAATAAATAAAAATATGACGAAGGAAAGAGTACAACGCACATGTTTTCTTTGCAGTAAAGACTTTTCCTTTAGTCTAATGTATTCTCTGATTTGTACATTAATCATGAGAATTAAGAAAACAAGATGGTATATGCAGTGTTGCCTCACTAAAACCTTACCCCAAGGAACAAAACCTAGTGGGAAAAATAAAACCTTGGGTGAAGGAAAGAGCACAACATACCAATATCAAACGTACAGTAGACTCCCCCTTTTGTCTACTACTCCCCCTGATTTGTGCATTAATCAAGGGAGTTATGGGAACAGTACATGTTTCCCAAATATGGTTTTAGGTAATGATTGGTAAATATGTCAAATACTTCTGACATGTTACTTGTATAATAACTTAAGCAGAATATGCTTTGTTTTATCACCCTTTATGTATCTTATTTTCATCTAATGATACATGATGCATTAATTCCATATATGCTGGTAGGGTATTGGTTTAACCTATAATATTAACTTCTTTAATGTGTGTAATGATAGTCCTTAACCATGTACACTCTTAACAGTCTCATGTAGAGTAATACTATCGGAATAGTTGAATAGGTAGTCATATAAGATTTGCTTAGTTTACTTACAGGCAATCACGACGTTCCCTGTGGTGATTCTTTATCCAATTTGGGAACAATTTTTGTACGCGTTAGACATATAACTAATATTAGCAAACTTTCACATTAGTCACTTGTAAATAAGAACTGAAATTCCATTATCAACCCCAACCCTCTTGCTTTAGGGAAATTATAAGCCCATGTCAATGGTTCCAAAATATTAATTTTAATACCATTTCAATGACGTTGTGTTGGCGCTGAGCTACATCTAGCTAACAAGTTCATCCCTCAGAACTCATCCTCGATCTTGTCAAGGGCCCGTTCACTACAATACTTCTCGAGTATCTTATTCTTGAAATTGGCCCACGAAAGCCTAGCGTAAACCTCCGGTGTAAGAGAAGAGCGGGCCAAGTTCCACCATGTCAAGGCCTCGCCCTTAAGAAGGTGTGAAGCGAACTTGACTCGTTGTGAGTCATCGCACTCGCACTCGTTACACCCAGGGAACTCCGGTGGCTTGCATCCCAAAAAGTTCTTGTAAGAACAACCCTTTGCCTTTTCCTTCTCTTTTTCCTTATCTCCGGTGATCCGGGTCTCCTTGGTGACCACCACTACTTCCGCATCCCCCGACGCAACACCGGCGTTCTCTCCCACCGCCTCGTGGCGACGGTGGCTAGCGTCCCGCTCATCCAACATTTTCACAAAGGATTCTTGTTGTTTGTTCATGGCATCAGTCACGGCCTTCATCACGTTATCGAACATCCTTGTCTCCGGAGTCACCTCGGTTAGTACCGGGTTTGGGTCTTCGAGGTTAACCCTTGGGACGTACTCCGGTCCTCCACCTAGGATTGGGATTCTCGGTGGACTCTCAACCGCACCGACTCGATCATGTTGGTCGGCGGTTGAAGTGGTTAACTCGGGCGGTCCTCTCGCGGCACCCGTCTGACTACGAGTGTTCGCCATACAAATCTGTCACACAAACGCACGAGAATAGGATAAGAATAGACTACTTTACGAATCTCAACATTTATCGTCCTCATAATAACAGTTACTCAAACACTCGCGTACAACGCATTCATAGATCAGTAGCTAAGTGATTTATGAACTAATCATACATAAGCATTCTCGTTACCATCACCATAACTTTGAATAAACGTGAATTCGTAATCCTATCACTCTCCCTACCTAAGGTTCTACCCAAGGTTGGCGTCATATTTGTAAACTTGCTAAGTTTAAGTCTAGGCATACTACAGTGATTACCTAGTTCGCTTAAACTAAAGCTCTGATACCAACTTGTAACACCCCAAAAATTGGAGTCAACAAAAACTTTCATTAATGAAAGGTGGTATACAAAATACGCCAAGGCGTGAGCTCTTCCCAAAAACATGGATATAATGTAATGTACAATTACAATGTTGTAATTTGAATAAAGCAATATAATAACCGACTAGTCTAATTCCTAACAACGAAGACGACTACAAAAGGGTTATCAATTTCTAATATCAACTCGCGGTCTAGACGACCGGATTCTCTCTAAGCATTCCCCCACGCTCACATCTAGCTCGGCTCCTACTTGGGAACGGCGCCACTAGCACCTGTGATACACATCGACACCAAATCAAGTGTTAGGCCAAAGGAGCCTAGTAGGGGTGAGCATTGGGCCCGAATCGGACCGAACCGGCCCGAACCCGGTTTGGAACCGGAACCGGAAAC
Source organism: Centaurea solstitialis (assembly GCA_030169165.1). Taxonomy (NCBI): domain Eukaryota; kingdom Viridiplantae; phylum Streptophyta; class Magnoliopsida; order Asterales; family Asteraceae; genus Centaurea; species Centaurea solstitialis. The sequence goes on from CM058043.1 coordinate 36,184,697, forward strand.
GGCTGATTTTTAGGACCGAAAACCGGACCGTATAGGTAATACCGGTTCCGGTTTCGGTCCCGGTTCCGGTCCCGGTTCCGGTCCCGGTTTTCCGGTCAAAAACCCGCTTGGAACCGTGTAAATAAATTAGATAGTGTAATAATTTCTTGATGAATGGAAAACATATTTTATTATCTCATATTATTATTTTACTTATTTAAATGTACAACTAACCGACAACAATGAAATATAAAACATCTATAAATATATATATTGAGACATTTACACGAGAACAATAACTATTTATATAGTTATTATCGTGATGGTCGATGGTTTTTTATGGTCGTTTTTGATGGATTTTTTAATGGTCAATGTTTTTTTAAGTGTCTCTTGTCGGACTTATTGAATATTATAGTTAGAATTAGATTTTTTTAAATTACAATTAGTATATTAAACGTCTCTTAAACATCCGGTCCGGTCCCGGTTTTTTATCCGCATATTTGGCACCGGACCCGATTTGGAACCGGAACCGAAAATGGCCGATTCTTAGAACCGAAAACCGGACCGCATAGGTAATACCGGTTTCGGTTCCGGTGCCGGTTCCGATTCGGTTCCGGTTCGGTTCCGGTTCGGGCCGGTTTTTTCGGGCCCAATGCTCACCCCTAGAGCCTAGTGAGTTGTACCAACATATGACAATATGTAGATATAAATGTGTTAAAACATGTGAGGCATGCAAAGCATATATATATCAATTATTAAGAGCATGCTTATGTAATTCGTCTTTTATCTTCGGAAACAGTGGGAGCGACCCACTTCCACCAACCAATATCCCGACACTCGTTACTTCCAAACACCTCGATGCCATATCTACCATGACACCATTAGAGGCCCGCACACCTCGGAGCAACCCGAGAGCCGGCGACATAGGTACAAATCCCAAGACTGTTTGGTGTGGACATATTGCGTTGGATCGTCCATGTTATTTAATGCAAGTAACCTCGATGTCATATCCACCATGACATCATGAGAGGCGTAATCGTTCTATCTAGAAGAACCGATAACAAATCTCAACCTTCCTCAGGTAATATCTAGGGTCTCATGCCCTTCTTTCTTTACATATCAGCCAACATTATCGGGAATACCACCCCATCACAGTAAACCATGGCATACATAAAGATTCATGTACTTCTCACATGACATTCATCACATAAATACATGGATTTAGTTCATACATTATGAGCATACACATCCTACTCAAAGAAATCATGCAAGCACCATAAACTCATAGAATCGTGATAAATCATAGTGACCTCAACCCTAACAATTTAGGTGTTTCATCCATAGCACATTTATTTGCAAAAATCAAGCACAACATGATAAGTTAAGCAAGGTGATGTGTACCCAGTTTTAACAAAAAGGTTTTAGTAACTCACCTTAGGGTTTGCACTCAAAACCCCCAAACCTCAAGATTTAGGTCAAGATGTGAGAAAGCCTAAAATCAAGTAAATTGGAGTTCTAGGTTAGTTCATAACTCCTAATACATAGATTAAAACAACCCAACAAGTTTTAGATAAGCTCACCTAGTAGGATCTTGAACAAACCCTAGAAATGGAGAGGCACAAAGATCCAACAGTGGAGGTTTTGAAGGTGAGAGGTGAAGAAGATGAAGATGAAGGAGCTCTAGCTATCAATCTTGCTAACTTGGATCATAGATCCAACAATGGAGTCTTGAAGAGCTTGGAAAGAGGAGAATGTAGGAAGAAAAATCGTCCAAAATGGATAAGAAATGAAGAAGTTATGCTAGAAAGAAGAGAGGATGGTTTATAACCCGTTTTCCCACTCTACTCACACCTAGCGGTCGCTAGGTGTGAGAGCTAGCAGTCGCTAGCTTGATCCTAACGTCCGTGAAGGGATCGCTAGCTCCAACAGAACCACGAACCCCTTTGCCTAGCGATCGCTAGGCGTATACCTGTGACATCCGTCAATTTTTGACACTCAGGTTAGCTACTCGTTAAATTCACTCAGTAGCGTTCCCGTAGATGAAAAAGGTAGAATTTAAGTTGCCTGGTTAACCTAGGTTAGTTTGCGTGAAAAAGTTAGGCTAAAACCTAGAAGTCCCGAAAACTGCCCGAAAAAGCCCGAACCGGCCCGAAATCACCCGATAATCCTAAAATGTCAAATTCAAAATAAATCTTGAAAATTTAAGTTATTTTGTTTAAAATATGAGTAAACTGACCTAAATAATCTAAAACCACCTTCGAAAAGTCGGTTTTTGCCAAAAAACGCCGAAGAACCCGGTACCGTATCGAAAAAGCAGTGTAAGATTGTACAAAAAAAAAAAAAAATAAAAGAAAAGAGAGGAGAGAGGTGGGACCCACTAGGGGCCGGCCACCCCCCCCCTATCTCTCTCTCTTCTCCTCTTTTCTCTACAAAAATAAATCATCATCATCATTTCCATCCATTTTTCAAAATTCTCTCTCTCTCTAAACTTCTCTCACACTAAACTCTCTCATTCCTCTCTCAAAATCCAGCCCCATAATCATCTTCAAGTTCAGATTCTTGAAGATTAAAAACACATTCAAAGTTTATATAATCACAATCTCAAAGGTAAGAAGGTTAGGTTTAAGTTTAGATTCGTTTTTCAACCCTTTCAAGCTCTATTTTCATGTTTTCTTGAGGTTAAACCTCCTTCTATGGATTCTAAATCCTTATGGTGTTTGGGAAAGAGATTCCACCTTAGAAATGTTGGAAAAACAATCTATGAAGGTGAGAGTCTATGATTTCCCCATAAGAACACCATTTGGATGCAAAATTCTTGTTAAATGTTGTTTTTGACCATCAAACTTGGGCTAGACTTACTTGATAGTTCATGCATGAGCTTTGATGAAATCAAATCATGGTTAGTTTGTTTTTCATGTATACAATCTGATTTGGGGGTAAAATGGTGAGAAAAACCCCAAAGAGTTATGATTTCATGTGTTTTATTGTTGGATTTGATGTTAGTATGGAGACAGATTCTGTCAAAAATTTTGCATGCACTTTTCACGACTCAAAAAGGGTTTTGTTGTATTCATTTCTTTATGAAATTTTTATGGGATGAAATTTAAGGTGTTAGGGTTCAAACCCCACTGGATTTGCATAAAAACACTAAGATTTGAGCTCACACCATCCAAAAACATTTTCGTGTGCAACAGCACTTGGTCAGAAACTTAAGTCACATTCATGCATGCATAACTCTTTGGTAAATCATCCAAATTACAAACTTTTTGATTCTAAACTCAAGTATTCTGAGTTAGCTTTCTATAGAATCCAAAATCAAGTCATTTAGAGTAGTTTTGAGGGTTTAACCAATGAAAATGAATTGATAGTGCAATCTGTCCCATAATGGCAGAACCACATGCACAACTTCAAAGAGGCATATCTCCCTCAAAAATCACTCTAATGATTTGAATCTTGTCTCATTAGCTTGGTATGTGTGTTGGTTAGAAAATCCCTTTTGAAATTCGTGAATTAGTGGTGTATTGAATAATCTATGAGTTAAACTTTACCAAAAGGTATTCTGGAATTTCAGCCTTTACCACTGATTTTGTAAAATTGTTTAAAAATAGTAAAAGAACTCTAAAAATTGTGAAATTTGGTGGAGTTGTTCCTAACATCCCCTAATTCAGAGGGTAAAAATTTAAAGACTCAATATTTAGAGGACCTAAGTTCAATATGGCAATTTTTACAACTCAAAAATTTTGACAGATTCTGAAAATTTCTTAAAAGCCCAATTTTATAAAATTTGAACTTCTAAAATGTTTGGAAGACTTTCATTTGTGACAAAATGAATTTTTATTGGATTAGGCTATAAAATTTATATAATGGCATATTGTGGATTTCGGTACGATTTTAGATAAGGACCGTTGGACCTAGAACTTACATTAAAATTTCGTGTTTTATAGGACGACCCTAGTTCGGAGCCGGGATTTAGGTCACGCATCAACCCTTTCAAATCCGCACTAAACACCCGAGGTGAGTATTCACAGCCCCGTTTTTACCGTTTTTACGAAGTTTTGGGGTGAAAAGCATGTTTATGAATAAAATGTGTTTAATTGTGAACTTGTTGTGAAATGAAATGATTTATCGTGACATAATGAAATGAATCGTCTATTTGAAATGTTATGAAATGTTTTTATAAAATGAAATAAATTGAAATGAGTGTATGATAATGAAATGAATTGAATGAAATGTTTTGTGTATATTGAAATGAAGTGAATTGGAATATGCTTTACGTATTGAAATGAATTGAAATGAAATGAATTCGAATACCGAAATGAAATGAAATGAAATGTTTTATGAGATAAAATTTCCGATATGTTGAAACATGATATAGTGAGCAATAAATGAAAATGTCCCCTGCACTACTATTAACCCTTACAAATTGGGCCTATGATACACGTGGATAGCGCTATTTGGTTTGACATACCCACCTTGACTGACGAGAATATAGGTGCACTGTATTGAAAAATATTCACCCCGGCTGGAAATAGTTTTCCCCCGGCAAGGCTGGATAGGGGCGTAGCTATGTCATCAAATGAAGGATTGTAGTAACTCACTAATGCATATCATGTAATTAACACATCACTTGGAAAATTTACTCACTGTTTGATACCAAACTGCTATTTTTGGGGTGAATGAACTGATTCACCAAACTGTTTACAAAATGTTGCGAATAAATGTTTTATTGAAATTGATATTGTACATAACTGTTTTGTACTTATAAAAAAAACCTGTGAACTCACCAACTCTTGTAGTTGACACTTGTTTAACATGCTTTTCAGGAAATCCAAAAGTTTGATCAGGTCTTTAGTGGAATGTTGTGTCACCAATCAAGACAGTGTTTATTTTGTTTAAGTCTGTAAACTTAAATTATGAATTGGGTTGTAATACTTTTAAACTATTTTAATTTATAATATGAATGATTGGTGTGGTTTATCTCCTATTGCTTTGAAATCGAGACTGTCGCACCTCGTGTTTCCGCTTTAGCGGGGTGTTACAGATTTGGTATCAGAGCCATAGGTTATAGAGAACATCGGTTTTTCATAAAAACCAAGTACTATAACCCGCTTTTCCCAAAATAAGTTAAAATTTTTAAGATTTCAAGGAATAGGAGAATTAGATACTAGTATGATTAGTATAGGTGTTATTCTAATATATCATAGATATGCGGAGCCTGATCACCTACGCCTAGCCACGATATAAGTAGGATAAGACTTATAAATCGATCATACTGTTAGGGTTTAAAAGTTAAAACTTTCTGAAAATTTCCTGAAAAATGTGAAATTGTGTGAGTTTGCATATGACATGTACAAAATTACTTATTTCAGAAAAATTTTATTTTTCCGTAAATTAACTAAATTCTTTTATCGCAGTATCATGTCTCACGAGTCAGACCCATCCGAGTACCGATCTCACGGGTCCCCTGAGTGTAACACCCCGCTAAAGCGGAACCGCAAGGTGTAACAGTCTAGATTTCATTGCGATAGGAGATAAATAGCACCAATCATTCATTATCAAACATCAATTACGTTTACAAAGTTGTACAATCCAACCATAGGTTAAGGTTTACAGATCTTTTACAAAATGAAAATAAATTTCATAATTTGATTGGTGATAACAAAGTTCCTCAACTTAGCCAAATCAAACCTTCGGATTTCCTGAAAAGCATGTTAAAATCAAGCGTCAACTACGAGAGTTGGTGAGTTCACAGGTTTTATATGCACAAAACATTTTCAATGCAGAAAATCTTTATCGTAAAACCAATGTTCAACCTCAACTGTTAAATATAACATTTATGCAAGATATATTCTCGAGCCACTACTAAACCTAAACCTTTGCCCCAACGATCTGCCTCAGAGGTGGTTGCGAACCACATGGGTAGAGCGTTCTCGCGAACTACCTCAACGGTGGGACTAAAACCCCACATGTGTAGACGCTGCACTACCTCAGCGGTGGGACTAAACCCCACATGTGTAGTACCACATATGATTACGTGCACCCTATACTCGTCAGTAAACAAGGGTGGGTCCACTCTACCAAATAGCGCTATCCACAATAACCACTGGCTCGAAACGAGTTAATAGTAGTGTATTCAACATGGGACTTTTACTCAATATATCATGCCGCATAACATTTCTAATTTAGCTCACAATACATTTCATTTCATTTCATTTCGCAATATTCTCACAATTTTTCACATTCATTTATAAACATGCTTTTCACCCCAAATACGTAAAAACGGTAAAAACGGGGGCTGTGAATACTCACCTCGAGTGATTAGCGTTCAAACAACGTTAGTGCGTTTTCGTGTCTCGGCCCCGAATCTAGAATTGCCCTAACAAATACGTAATTTTTAACGTAAGTTCCAAGTTCAACGGTCCCTAAGTCATAAATCGTACCAATATCCATTATAATGCCGTTACGTTGTTTATATAGTCCAATATAGTAAAAGTTTGTTTTGGTGCATTTTGAAGACTTCCACTTATTTTGGAAAGCTTAAAGTTCATAAAATTGGATTTTTGTCAATTTCCAGAATCTGTCCAAAATATCAAGTTGTAAAAATGCCACTTTTGAGCTTAGGTCCACCAAATGATAAATCCTCAAATTTTTACCCTCTGATTTAGGGGATGTTAGGAACAATCTCACCAAATTTCACAATTTTTAGAGGTGTTTTACTATTTTTAAACATTTTTGCAAAATCAGTGGTACCCCTTTATTTTTCAAAAATACGTTTCAGTGAAGTTTAATTCATAAATAATTTATTACACCACCAAATCACGAATTTCAAAAGGGGTTTTCTAGAGGACACATATACCAAGCTAATGAGACAAGTTTCACATCATTTGAGTGATTTTTGAGGGAGATATGGCCTCTTAAAGTTGTGCATGTGTAATCTGCCACCAAGGGACAGCCTACACCACTAACTTGTTTTCATTGGTTGAACCCTTAAAACTCCTCTAAATGACATGATTTTGGATTCTTTAGAAAGCTAACTCAGAGTACTTGAGTTCTGAATCAAAAATCGTGCATTTTAGATAAGTTAACAAAGAGATAAGCATGCATGAAGATGAATAAACTTTCCTGACTAAAAGCTGATGAGTATCAAAAAGTTTTTAGATGGTTGGATGGGTTTTACTCCGAATTTTTGAGTGATTCAAAAAGGATTTTCTTCCTAACTCATCAAATTTCAATCTATCAAATTTTTGTAGAAAAATAACTCAGTTTACTATACCTTTGAGACGTCCAAACACACATGCAAAATTGGACAGATTCTGTCCAGAATCAAGACCCCATTTTCATTCATCAAAACACATAAAATCACAAGATTTTTGGGGGTTTCTTGCTAATAAACCAAAAACTCTTATTATTCATCAACTAAATAGATGAAATATGTAATAACACCATCAACACACATGCATGAACTATCAACAAAGTTCAGCCCCAAAATGATGATCAAAAAACATCAAACAAAAGGATTTTGCTTCCAATCTTGTGTTCTTATGGGGGATTCATGGATTTTCACCTTCATTGGATGCTTAAACACATTTTTAAGGTTAAATCTCATCCCCAAACATCAAGATGGTTATCAAACCATAAAAGAGGGATTAAACCTCATAGAAAATAGAAGAAAGCTCCAAAATGAGCAAAAATCGAAGTTATAACATGTAACCTATCTTTACCTTTGATAAAACAACAATGAGAGCTTCAAATCCTTTTTCAAATCTTCAATAAAACTAAGATTTTGGATGAATAATGGCTGGTTTCTTGAAGGGTTTTAGAGAGAGAGAAGAGAGAATAGAGAGAAAATGAGTTTTGAAAAATGAATGATGAATGAATTGGAAAATGGGTAAAATTGATTTTGTATATGGGAAAGAGGGAGAGAGGTGATAGGGGAAGGAGGGTGGTGGCCAGCCATGGGGGCCCACCCACTTTTTTTTTTCATATATATTTTTTTTTATAATTAAAACAGTGTAATTCTACACTGTTAATTCGACGCAGTACCGGGTTTTGGCGCTTTTTCGGCAAAAACCGACTTTTTCAAAGAATAAATTGGATTATTTAAACTAGTTTACTTATATTTTAAATAAAATAACTTAATTTTCTAAAAATCAATTTTAATTTGGCATTATAGGATTATCGGGTGACTTCGGGCCGGTACGGGCTTTTTCGGGCAGTTTTCGGGACTTTTAGGTTTTAGCCTAAATTTCTCACGCAAACTAACCTAGTTTCACTTAAAAACTTAAATGACTAATTTTTAACCTACGGAAACGCTACTGAGTGAATTAACGAGTAGCTAACCTGAAGGTCAAAAACTGTCAGTTGTCACATTTACCCCCGGTTGAAAGAAATTTCGTCCCGAAATTTAATTCTTGCTGCTGCCACAGGGGTCCTTTGTGAAGAGATGCGGGTATTTGTCCTTCATGAACGTTTCTTGCTCCCAAGTAAACTCAGGTCCATGCCTAGAGTTCCATCGCACTTTGACAATCGGTATTCTACTGCGCCGGAGTTGCTTGATTTCTCGGTCAAGAATCTCAGTTGGTTCCTCTATGGCGCGCAGTTGTTCATCAATTTGTATCTCTCCTAAAGGCAAGACTACTGTCTCTTCCGACAGGCATTTCTTTAGATTGGACACGTGGAACGTGTCATGAATAGAGCTGAGCTCTATTGGTAAGTCCAATCTGTATGCGACGGGTCCGATTCTTTCTATGACCTCGAATGGTCCAACAAAACGAGGGCTCAATTTCCCTTTCTTTCCAAATCTTATCAATCCTTTCCAGGGTGATACCTTTAGTAGCACTTTATCACCAACTTGGAATTCCAACGGTTTCCGTCGATTATCAGCGTAACTTTTCTGGCGATCTCTGGCCGCTTTAGGCTTCTCTTGGACCACCTTGATCTTGTCAGTGGTTTCTAGAACGATGTCAGGCTTGATTAGTCGACTTTCTCCCACTTCCAACCAATTAAGTGGGGATCTGCACTTGCGTCCATACAAGGCTTCATATGGAGTGCACTGGATACTGGTGTGATAGCTGTTGTTGTAAGAAAACTCAACTAAGGGTAGATGATCATCCCAACTACCTCCAAATTCCAACACTCATGCACGCAGCATATCCTCCAACGTTTGTATGGTTCTCTCAGTCTGTCCGTCGGTCTGAGGATGGTAAGCCGTGCTCAAATCTATGCTGGTACCCAATGTTGCCTGTAGTGACTGCCAAAATCGCGAGGTGAATCTGCTGTCTCTGTCGGAGATGGTCGAGATTGGCACTCCATGTCGCATGACTATCTCATCGACATACAATTTCGCGAGTCTGTCAATGCTAAAGTTTCCCTTATTGGCAAAAAGTGCGCAGATTTCGTGAGCCGGTTAACGATTACCCATATCGAATCATGGCCCTTTTTAGTCTTGGGTAACTTGGTCACGAAGTCCATTGATATCCGTTCCCATTTCCATTCTGGGATTTCCGGTCGCTGTAATCGTCCGGATGGTTTCTGGTGTTCTGCCTTAATTCTTGCACAAGTTAGGCATTTGCTCACATAGGTGGCGATATCCTTCTTCATTCCAGGCCACCAATAGTGTTCCTTCAGTCCTTTATACATCTTATCGGATCCTGGGTGAATCGAATACCTCGATTGATGAGCCTCATCCATGATCATTTTCCTTAACTGATCGACTTTTGGGATCCAAATTCTATCCTTGAAGTAACGCGCTCCATCCGTTCTCTCTTCAAACTCCTCCTCCATCTTGTGAAGTGTCTCCTTCTTTAAATTGTCAGCCTTCAGAGCTTCTTTCTGAGCTTCCAATATCTAACTTTTCAGGCTGGTTTGCACTATCACTCCCATTGCTCGCGTCCTTGTAGGCTTCACCCGTTCCTTCCTGCTTAGCGCATCAGCTACAACATTCGCCTTCCCTGGGTGATATTTAATCTCTCAGTCATAATCGCTGAGCAACTCAACCCATTTTCTCTGCCTCATGTTCAGCATTTTCTGATCGAGTATATGCTGGAGGCTCTTATGGTCCGTAAAGATGGTGCATTGGGTGCCGTAGAGTTAATGTCTCCAAATCTTAAGGGCAAACACCACTGCTCCGAGCTCCAAGTCATGAGTGGTGTAGCTCTTCTCGTGGACCTTCAGTTGTCTGGATGCATAGGCAATGACTTTCTCGTTCTGCATCAAAACACATCCCAAGCCTTGATGTGAAGCATCGCAATACACCACAAAGTTATCCGTTCCCTCGGGTAACGCCAGAATGGGTGCATTGCACAACTTATGCTTGAGCAATTGAAACGCTTCTTCTTGTTTCTCTCCCCAAATAAACTTCTTGTCTTTATGCGTTAAGGTTATCAGCGGCTGCGTAATTTTGGAGAAATTTGCAATGAATCGCCGGTAGTAGCCTGCCAGACCGAGAAATTGTCGAATTTCTATCGGTGTCTTCAGGGCTTCCCATTTCTTTATAGCCTCAACCTTGGCTGGATCGATGTGTATTCTTTCTTTATTCACCCATGACCTAAAAAGTGCACTTCTCGAATCCAAAATTCGCACTTTGAAAACTTGGCATAAAGCTTTTCAGCTTTGAGTAATTTCAGTATCAACCTCAAATGTTGCTCATGCTCCTCCTTTCTTCGGGGTAGCCCAGGTAACTCTTCCGGGAATACTTCGAGAAATTCCCGCACAATCGGAATATCCTGGATTTGCTTCTCCTTTGCTTTCTTATCTACTACGTGCGCCATGAATGCTACACATTCCTTTCGTAGATGGCTACGCATTTTCATGAACGATACTAACTTAATATCTCTCTTCGGCTTTTCTCCGTGCACTTCTAGTACACCTCCATCGGGTAATGCTAGCCTAACTATCTTCTCAGCACAGTATAATGTCGCTCGGTGGTTGGACATCCAATCCATACCAACTATTATGTCGAAACTCCCTATCTTGATCGGAATTAAATCTATACTCAAATCCTTTACTGATAAGCCTAGAGTGCATTTTCTAACTACCTTGTTAGCCTTACTAACTCTCCATTAGAGTATTCAATTAAATGCTCCTCTTTCAAATTCTGTGATTTCTTTGGTCTTTGCTCCAAAATTTCTAACTACTTTTTCAACTTCTGAATGATTTATCACGAGTCGTTTCCTCTGACTGGTGCTCCAATTTTCTTACATTACCATCCTTCCATTCGATGGGTATTATGACTTCCTTATTTCTTCTATTGTGACAAGGTCGGTAGTGACTTTAGTGACTATGGTAGGTACTACTTCCTGGACTTGTTGGGCCATCAGTTGAGCAATGTTGATCGATTAATTCTCACGGTTCACTTTCTAGCTATGTGTGTTTCTTCTGGAAAATGTGGTTCTAAATCATTTGTAAAAGGTATGTTTGGTTAAAAGTTATCTTTTAATAAATGTTCAAAAATATTTGTATTTTATTTATGACAATTTCTTTCAAATAAAAAAAATCGCTATGAACGTTCTTGTGATTTAATAAAAATTAATTTCGTAAAAGTTTAATACATATCTGAAGAGTTCAAAGTTTGATGCTAATGCATCCTTAAAATATTTCTCTTGCTCATACTGGGGTTTTAAATGGAACAACCCAAAAGTGCATTTTTTGAATTCTTTCAAAATCACGAGAGTTACAAATCGATAGGATCAACTTTGCCAACAGTATCACCACAACTTGCCAGCTCCAGTCAACTCTCCTAGTCGTCCTTCTTGCCGTCATAACCTTCTCTACAGCATTGGTGGTACCTTCCTCCAAGAGATGCACCAATTTCGTCAACTTAATTATATCCCGGTTCTAACTTGATACTCTGCTTCGATTATTTTGCAGTCCGTCGACGAGTGTTCGCATTGTTCGAGCCTCTCCTTGTGTCATACTAATAATATAACTGATCGATATCCCTGAAAGGATATGAAATGACCTTGCATTAACTAGATGAGTTATCGCCAGTCCACTCCGAATGGTTGCCGCAGCTCTCTTCTGAGTTGTCTCATATGAGGTGTTGGGAGGTTCGGAGGTGGATCGATTGAATTGTCTTCGCTTGTTACTCCAATGCCGGAATCGTAATGCCTAGACGGGTCTTTCTCCGAAGTCTAAGTAATAGTGTTCGGCATAGTGATTGCAGTGTCCGCATAACTAACTAACGCGCATTCAAATAATAGTGACATCCTAAGTGCTAACGCAGGAGTGTTCAACAGTGGCGTTACTTTACTTAAACGCGTAAGTGCTATAGTAAATATCAGCATCATAATATGCTTATGTGAACTCACACGGTTTATGTTTTTCAGGAAATTTTTCGAAGGTTCCAACTTTTAAACTCTAACAGTATGACTAGTTCATAAGTCTTATCCTACTTATATCATGGCTAGGCGTAGGTGATCAGGCTCCGCATATCTATGATATATCAGAATAACACCTATCCTAATCATCTTAGCAGTAAAATTCTCCTAAATTTTGAAATCTTTGATTTTGAAAAGTTTTGGTTGCAGTACTTGGTATTTAAGAAAAACCGACGTGTATCAAAACAACACCTATTCTAACCACACTAGTATTTAAATTCTCCTATACTTCGAAATCCTTTAATTAAAAGTTTAACTTCTTTTTGAAAAAGGTTGGTTATAGTACTTGGTTTTTATGAAAAACCGATGTTCTCTATAACCTATGGCTCTGATACCAAATCTGTAACACCCCGCTAAAGCGGAACCGCAAGGTGTAACAGTCTAGATTTCATTGCGATAGGAGATAAATAGCACCAATCATTCATTATCAAACATCAATTACGTTTACAAAGTTGTACAATCCAACCATAGGTTAAGGTTTACAGATCTTTTACAAAATGAAAATAAATTTCATAATTTGATTGGTGATAACAAAGTTCCTCAACTTAGCCAAATCAAACCTTCGGATTTCCTGAAAAGCATGTTAAAATCAAGCGTCAACTACGAGAGTTGGTGAGTTCACAGGTTTTATATGCACAAAACATTTTCAATGCAGAAAATCTTTATCGTAAAACCAATGTTCAACCTCAACTGTTAAATATAACATTTATGCAAGATATATTCTCGAGCCACTACTAAACCTAAACCTTTGCCCCAACGATCTGCCTCAGAGGTGGTTGCGAACCACATGGGTAGAGCGTTCTCGCGAACTACCTCAACGGTGGGACTAAAACCCCACATGTGTAGACGCTGCACTACCTCAGCGGTGGGACTAAACCCCACATGTGTAGTACCACATATGATTACGTGCACCCTATACTCGTCAGTAAACAAGGGTGGGTCCACTCTACCAAATAGCGCTATCCACAATAACCACTGGCTCGAAACGAGTTAATAGTAGTGTATTCAACATGGGACTTTTACTCAATATATCATGCCGCATAACATTTCTAATTTAGCTCACAATACATTTCATTTCATTTCATTTCGCAATATTCTCACAATTTTTCACATTCATTTATAAACATGCTTTTCACCCCAAATACGTAAAAACGGTAAAAACGGGGGCTGTGAATACTCACCTCGAGTGATTAGCGTTCAAACAACGTTAGTGCGTTTTCGTGTCTCGGCCCCGAATCTAGAATTGCCCTAACAAATACGTAATTTTTAACGTAAGTTCCAAGTTCAACGGTCCCTAAGTCATAAATCGTACCAATATCCATTATAATGCCGTTACGTTGTTTATATAGTCCAATATAGTAAAAGTTTGTTTTGGTGCATTTTGAAGACTTCCACTTATTTTGGAAAGCTTAAAGTTCATAAAATTGGATTTTTGTCAATTTCCAGAATCTGTCCAAAATATCAAGTTGTAAAAATGCCACTTTTGAGCTTAGGTCCACCAAATGATAAATCCTCAAATTTTTACCCTCTGATTTAGGGGATGTTAGGAACAATCTCACCAAATTTCACAATTTTTAGAGGTGTTTTACTATTTTTAAACATTTTTGCAAAATCAGTGGTACCCCTTTATTTTTCAAAAATACGTTTCAGTGAAGTTTAATTCATAAATAATTTATTACACCACCAAATCACGAATTTCAAAAGGGGTTTTCTAGAGGACACATATACCAAGCTAATGAGACAAGTTTCACATCATTTGAGTGATTTTTGAGGGAGATATGGCCTCTTAAAGTTGTGCATGTGTAATCTGCCACCAAGGGACAGCCTACACCACTAACTTGTTTTCATTGGTTGAACCCTTAAAACTCCTCTAAATGACATGATTTTGGATTCTTTAGAAAGCTAACTCAGAGTACTTGAGTTCTGAATCAAAAATCGTGCATTTTAGATAAGTTAACAAAGAGATAAGCATGCATGAAGATGAATAAACTTTCCTGACTAAAAGCTGATGAGTATCAAAAAGTTTTTAGATGGTTGGATGGGTTTTACTCCGAATTTTTGAGTGATTCAAAAAGGATTTTCTTCCTAACTCATCAAATTTCAATCTATCAAATTTTTGTAGAAAAATAACTCAGTTTACTATACCTTTGAGACGTCCAAACACACATGCAAAATTGGACAGATTCTGTCCAGAATCAAGACCCCATTTTCATTCATCAAAACACATAAAATCACAAGATTTTTGGGGGTTTCTTGCTAATAAACCAAAAACTCTTATTATTCATCAACTAAATAGATGAAATATGTAATAACACCATCAACACACATGCATGAACTATCAACAAAGTTCAGCCCCAAAATGATGATCAAAAAACATCAAACAAAAGGATTTTGCTTCCAATCTTGTGTTCTTATGGGGGATTCATGGATTTTCACCTTCATTGGATGCTTAAACACATTTTTAAGGTTAAATCTCATCCCCAAACATCAAGATGGTTATCAAACCATAAAAGAGGGATTAAACCTCATAGAAAATAGAAGAAAGCTCCAAAATGAGCAAAAATCGAAGTTATAACATGTAACCTATCTTTACCTTTGATAAAACAACAATGAGAGCTTCAAATCCTTTTTCAAATCTTCAATAAAACTAAGATTTTGGATGAATAATGGCTGGTTTCTTGAAGGGTTTTAGAGAGAGAGAAGAGAGAATAGAGAGAAAATGAGTTTTGAAAAATGAATGATGAATGAATTGGAAAATGGGTAAAATTGATTTTGTATATGGGAAAGAGGGAGAGAGGTGATAGGGGAAGGAGGGTGGTGGCCAGCCATGGGGGCCCACCCACTTTTTTTTTCATATATATTTTTTTTTATAATTAAAACAGTGTAATTCTACACTGTTAATTCGACGCAGTACCGGGTTTTGGCGCTTTTTCGGCAAAAACCGACTTTTTCAAAGAATAAATTGGATTATTTAAACTAGTTTACTTATATTTTAAATAAAATAACTTAATTTTCTAAAAATCAATTTTAATTTGGCATTATAGGATTATCGGGTGACTTCGGGCCGGTACGGGCTTTTTCGGGCAGTTTTCGGGACTTTTAGGTTTTAGCCTAAATTTCTCACGCAAACTAACCTAGTTTCACTTAAAAACTTAAATGACTAATTTTTAACCTACGGAAACGCTACTGAGTGAATTAACGAGTAGCTAACCTGAAGGTCAAAAACTGTCAGTTGTCACACTGAGCACCCAGGTAGCGAGAACGGAAACTCCCGATCTCGGACCGCCGTGCCAGAGCGGGATCCTTATAGCGATGATGACGCCGACTCTCGACCTGTCCCTGCTGTCCGGACCGGACTCCGGATTCGCACCACCGCTCGGAAGAGCGTGCCACTGCCTACCCGGATGACCTTCCGCATTCCCACCGGGGGATGGGGCGGGACCATCACGGGTCAGGGGCCAGGGTGGGTCATCGTCGTCCTCGTCGTCCTCATCGTCCGGATCCCCGCCGCCTTACCGACCATCGTCGCCGATCGTTCGAGTGCCTCCACCGCCGCCCGTCGCCCGACCACCACCGCTAGCCCCAGCTCCTAGATACCCGCACATGGCTCGTGCCCCGGTCCTTTGCATGAGGGGCATGACCCCGACCGAGCGACAGGAGGTCGCTAGGCTAGCCCGAGGCCAGGACATCCATGAGCACCTCCTGGACCACCATGACCACATGATAGACTCCCTCCTGGGTGTAGCTGGAGCGGACAGCCAGCAGTTGACCAGGATAGTAGCTCTCCTCAGCCACACCATGGCATCACTCCACCACCTGTATACGGTGGTGTATTTGGTGGTGACCGTGGTGGTGCTCCTGCTTCTGTGGGCTGTTTGGAGGGTTAGGACCTAGGAGGTGGAGTCGGTGATCGATCTTTTGGATAAAAACTCTTATTTTTGAGGCAGTATGCCTAGACTTGAACTATTTATGATCTATGATGGATGATTGTATGGATATTATCGTATTATGAAATTATTTTGATGATATTATGACTCGTATTATGCTTAAATGAAGGGAAGCTTTATGATTTTATCTATGCTTCACTTATGTGTTAGAAATTAACTATACAATTGACATGCTTATTATGGTTGCTTGAAATGTCTAAGAACGCTAGATTAAAATGATAGCGTGAGTTAGTATGACATTTAAATTGCGAAAAATAAGTAGAATTGCGAATACACTTAGAAAACGGAAATTGTCATTAAAACTTGTGGGCATGCTGTTGTTCTAGAAACATGCCTCCAAGAAGAGAGAACCTGGACTTGACAAGGCTCGTATCGGAGCAAGTGATGGCTTCATTACCCGGCATAGTCAGCCAGGTGGCTGCTGGGCTGAACACCAATCAAAACAACAATCAAGGGTCAAGGGAACGGGATTGTACATACAAATCCTTCCGAAGCTGCAACCCCAAAGAGTTCCATGGAACAGAGGGGGCTGTTGGATTATTAGCATGGATTGAAAGTATGGAATCAGTCCTTCACATAAGCAAGTGCCTGGAAAGGAACAAGGTCGAGTATGCTGCTTGTCTGCTCCAAGGGCGAGCTTTGACTTGGTGGAACACCCAGGTGCAAGTCCGTGGCCGTGACGCAACCGGTCAGATCACCTGGGAGGATTTCAAGAAGATGCTGAAGGAGGAGTTCTGTCCAAGAAGCGAACTCCAAAAGTTGGAAGCTGAACTATGGCGCCATGAGATGAGAGGAAACGACATCACCACATACACTACCCGATTCCACGAGTTGGCTAAGTTAGTACCCCATTTGGTGACGCCGGAACAAAATCGAGTCGATAGGTATGTTTGGGGTTTATCCCTGAGATCAGAGGGAACGTGACGGCAGCTGATCCAAAGAACCTACAAGAGGCAGTTAATTTAGCAAACCGCCTTACCAACAACGCTATCCGGTCAGGAACGTTTGCGAGTGACAAGGCAAAGGGAAAAAGGAAGATGGAGGAGACTACCAAACCGCAATTCAGAGGAAAGACGGGAAAGGATAGAAGAGTGACTAGGAGCTACGGAATGCAGACTCAAGTAGCAGAAAAAGAAAAGGGAATGTCTCAGAGGTGTGGCAAATGTGGGAATCTTCATGCCGGGAGGTGTGTTGTCTGTTCCAGATGTGGCAGGGGAGGCCATACTGACAAGGATTGTAGAAAGAGAGCCTGTTTTGAATGTGGAAGTTTCAATCACTACCGGAATGCTTGTCCTAAGTTGAATCTGAGACCTTACGCGAATCAGGCACAGCCGGCGAATCCAGGGAACCAGGGAAACCAAGGAAACCGAGGAGGACTAGCTCGGGGGAGAGCGTTTGTTATTGGGACGGAGGAAGCAAGGCAAAACCCAGACGTGGTTACAGGTACGTTTCTTCTCAACAACTATCCTGCTACTGTGCTTTTGATTCCGGAACAGATATGAGCTTTGTGTCGCTAGAATTTAGGCCTAAGATAAATAAAAAGTCACAGAATCTGAAAGAGGATCATGTAATCGAATACTCCAACGGAGAATTAGTTAAGGCTAGCAAAGTAATCAGAAAATGCACTCTAGGTTTAGCTGGAAAGGATTTTAGCATAGACTTGATCCCGATTAAGATAGGGAGCTTCGACATAATCGTCGGTATGGACTGGATGTCCAAACACCGAGCGACAATATGCTGTGCTCAGAAGATAGTCGCATTACCTTTACCTGATGGAGGACTACTCGAAGTGTATGGAGATAGGCCAAAGAGAGACATCAAGATCGTGTCATTTATGAAGATGCGAGGTCATCTACGGAAGGAATGCATAGCGTTCATGGCACACGTCATAGATACAAAGGCAAAGGAGAAGCGAATTCAGGATATTCCAGTTGTGCGAGAATTTCCAGAGGTATTTCCGGAAGAATTACCTGGATTGCCCCCGCAACGACAAGTGGAGTTTCACATTGACTTAGTTCCTGGAGCAGGTCCCATAGCAAAGTCGCCTTATCGACTAGCACCATCCGAGATGCAAGAGCTGTCAAATCAACTTCAGGAGTTATTAGACAAAGGATTCATCCGACCCAGTTCATCACCGTGGGGAGCCCCTGTGTTGTTCGTCAAAAAGAAGGACGGATCTTTTCGTATGTGCATCGATTACAGAGAGCTGAACAAGATCACTATTAAAAATCGCTACCCTCTTCCGCGCATCGACGACCTGTTCGATCAACTGCAAGGAGCAACGTACTTCTCCAAAATCGATCTTCGATCTGGTTACCATCAAATGCGAGTTCGTGAGGAAGACATCGCAAAGACAGCGTTTAGAACCCGCTATGGTCACTACGAGTTCTTAGTCATGCCCTTTGGTTTGACGAACGCTCCGGCAGTGTTCATGGATTTGATGAACCGAGTATGTCGGCCATACCTAGATAAGTTCGTGATTGTCTTCATTGATGACATCCTAATCTACTCTAGGAGCAAGGAGGACCACGAGCATCATTTGAGGCTGATATTGGAACTGTTAAAGGCCGAGCAGCTATACGCCAAATTCTCAAAGTGCGAGTTTTGGATTCGGGAAGTTCACTTCCTAGGACATGTAGTGAATAGAGATGGAATACATGTTGACCCAGCTAAGATCGAGGCTATAAAGAAATGGGAAGCCCCGAAAACACCGACGGAAATTCGACAATTTCTTGGTCTGGCAGGTTATTACCGAAGGTTCATCGCAAACTTTTCCAAGATCGCGCAGCCGCTGACAGCCTTAACGCAGAAGGATAAGAAGTTCATTTGGGGAGAGAAGCAAGAAGAAGCGTTCCAGGTGCTAAAGCATAAATTGTGCAACGCACCCATTCTAGCTTTACCCGAAGGGACAGATAACTTCGTGGTATATTGCGATGCTTCACATCAAGGCTTGGGATGTGTTCTGATGCAAAACGAGAAAGTCATCGCTTATGCATCCAGACAGCTGAAAGTTCACGAGAAGAACTACACCACTCATGATTTGGAGCTTGGAGCAGTGGTGTTTGCCCTTAAGATATGGAGACATTATCTCTATGGCACCAAATGCACCATTTTTACGGACCATAAGAGCCTCCAGCACATACTTGATCAAAAGATGTTGAATATGAGACAGAGGAGATGGGTGGAATTGCTCAGCGACTACGACTGCGAGATTAAGTATCATCCAGGGAAAGCGAATGTTGTTGCTGATGCGTTAAGCCGAAAGGAGCGGGTAAAGCCCATAAGGTCACGAGCAATGGGATTGGTAGTGCAGACCAGCTTAAAAAGTCAAATAGTGGAAGCACAAAAGGAAGCTTTAAAGGCTGACAACCTAAACAAGGAAACTCTTCACGGCATAGAAAAGGAATTTGAGGAGAAAGAGGATGGAGTGTGTTACTTCAAGGGAAGAATTTGGATTCCGAGGGTGGAGCAATTGAGAAAGATGATCATGGATGAAGCTCATCAGTCGAAGTATTCGATACATCCAGGATCTGATAAAATGTACAAGGGACTGAAGGAGCATTACTGGTGGCCCGGTATGAAAAGAGATATCGCCATCTACGTAAGTAAATGCTTGACTTGCGCAAAAGTTAAAGCAGAGCACCAGAAACCGTCCGGACTTCTTCAGCAACCGGAAATCCCGGAATGGAAATGGGAGCAGATATCGATGGATTTCGTGACTAAGCTACCCAAGACTAAGAAGGGTCATGATACGATTTGGGTAATCATTGACAGACTCACGAAATCAGCTCATTTCTTGCCGATAAAGGAGACTTATAGTATCGATAAGCTTGCGCAGCTGTATGTCGGTGAGATTGTCATGCGACATGGAGTCCCGATATCGATCATCTCTGATAGAGATAGCAGATTTACCTCGCGATTTTGGCAATCGCTTCAAGCAGCTTTGGGCACTCGTGTGGATCTAAGCACGGCTTACCATCCTCAGACCGATGGACAGACTGAGCGAACCATCCAAACATTAGAGGATATGCTGCGAGCATGTGTGTTGGAATTTGGAGGTAGTTGGGACGATCATCTACCCTTAGTCGAGTTCTCCTACAACAATAGCTATCACGCCAGCATTCAGTGTGCGCCATACGAGGCACTGTATGGACGCAAGTGTAGGTCCCCACTTAATTGGTTGGAAGTGGGAGAGAATCGATTGTTTAGGCCTGATGTCGTGCAGGAGACCACGGACAAAATCAAGATGGTTCAAGAAAAGCTGAAAGTGGCCAGGGATCGCCAGAAAAGCTACGCCGATAATCGGCGAAAGCCGTTGGAATTCCAAGTGGGTGATAAGGTGCTGCTAAAAGTATCACCATGGAAAGGGATAATAAGGTTCGGAAAGAAAGGGAAACTGAACCCTCGTTTTGTTGGACCATTCGAGGTCTTAGAAAGGATCGGACCTGTTGCCTATAGGTTGGACTTACCTATAGAGCTGAGCTCAGTTCATGACACGTTCCACGTGTCCAACCTAAAGAAATGTCTGTCGGAGGAGACAGTAGTCCTGCCTTTGGAGGAGATTCAAATTGATGAGCAACTGCGCGTCTCCGAGGAGCCAATCGAAATTCTCGATCGAGAAATCAAACAACTCCGACGCAGCAGGATACCGATAGTCAAAGTGAAATGGAACTCTAGGCACGGACCAGAGTTTACTTGGGAGCGGGAGGCCTTCATGAAAAGCAAGTACCCGCATCTCTTCACAGAAAACCCCGGCAGTAGCGGTAAGAATTAAATTTCGGGACGAAATTTCTTTCAACCGGGGGTAACTGTGACATCCGTCAATTTTTGACACTCAGGTTAGCTACTCGTTAAATTCACTCAGTAGCGTTCCCGTAGATGAAAAAGGTAGAATTTAAGTTGCCTGGATAACCTAGGTTAGTTTGCGTGAAAAAGTTAGGCTAAAACCTAGAAGTCCCGAAAACTGCCCGAAAAAGCCCGAACCGGCCCGAAATCACCCGATAATCCTAAAATGCCAAATTCAAAATAAATCTTGAAAATTTAAGTTATTTTGTTTAAAATATGAGTAAACTGACCTAAATAATCTAAAACCACCTTCGAAAAGTCGGTTTTTGCCAAAAAACGCCGAAGAACCCGGTACCGTATCGAAAAAGCAGTGTAAGATTGTACAAAAAAATAAAAAATAAAAGAAAAGAGAGGAGAGAGGTGGGACCCACTAGGGGCCGGCCACCCCCCCCCTATCTCTCTCTCTTCTCCTCTTTTCTCTACAAAAATAAATCATCATCATCATTTCCATCCATTTTTCAAAATTCTCTCTCTCTCTAAACTTCTCTCACACTAAACTCTCTCATTCCTCTCTCAAAATCCAGCCCCATAATCATCTTCAAGTTCAGATTCTTGAAGATTAAAAACACATTCAAAGTTTATATAATCACAATCTCAAAGGTAAGAAGGTTAGGTTTAAGTTTAGATTCGTTTTTCAACCCTTTCAAGCTCTATTTTCATGTTTTCTTGAGGTTAAACCTCCTTCTATGGATTCTAAATCCTTATGGTGTTTGGGAAAGAGATTCCACCTTAGAAATGTTGGAAAAACAATCTATGAAGGTGAGAGTCTATGATTTCCCCATAAGAACACCATTTGGATGCAAAATTCTTGTTAAATGTTGTTTTTGACCATCAAACTTGGGCTAGACTTACTTGATAGTTCATGCATGAGCTTTGATGAAATCAAATCATGGTTAGTTTGTTTTTCATGTATACAATCTGATTTGGGGTAAAATGGTGAGAAAAACCCCAAAGAGTTATGATTTCATGTGTTTTATTGTTGGATTTGATGTTAGTATGGAGACAGATTCTGTCAAAAATTTTGCATGCACTTTTCACGACTCAAAAAGGGTCTTGTTGTATTCATTTCTTTATGCAATTTTTATGGGATGAAATTTAAGGTGTTAGGGTTCAAACCCCACTGGATTTGCATAAAAACACTAAGATTTGAGCTCACACCATCCAAAAACATTTTCGTGTGCAACAGCACTTGGTCAGAAACTTAAGTCACATTCATGCATGCATAACTCTTTGGTAAATCATCCAAATTACAAACTTTTTGATTCTAAACTCAAGTATTCTGAGTTAGCTTTCTATAGAATCCAAAATCAAGTCATTTAGAGTAGTTTTGAGGGTTTAACCAATGAAAATGAATTGATAGTGCAATCTGTCCCATAATGGCAGAACCACATGCACAACTTCAAAGAGGCATATCTCCCTCAAAAATCACTCTAATGATTTGAATCTTGTCTCATTAGCTTGGTATGTGTGTTGGTTAGAAAATCCCTTTTGAAATTCGTGAATTAGTGGTGTATTGAATAATCTATGAGTTAAACTTTACCAAAAGGTATTCTGGAATTTCAGCCTTTACCACTGATTTTGTAAAATTGTTTAAAAATAGTAAAAGAACTCTAAAAATTGTGAAATTTGGTGGAGTTGTTCCTAACATCCGCTAATTCAGAGGGTAAAAATTTAAAGACTCAATATTTAGAGGACCTAAGTTCAAAATGGCAATTTTTACAACTCAAAAATTTTGACAGATTCTGAAAATTTCTTAAAAGCCCAATTTTATAAAATTTGAACTTCTAAAATGTTTGGAAGACTTTCATTTGTGACAAAATGAATTTTTATTGGATTAGGCTATAAAATTTATATAATGGCATATTGTGGATTTCGGTACGATTTTAGATAAGGACCGTTGGACCTAGAACTTACATTAAAATTTCGTGTTTTATAGGACGACCCTAGTTCGGAGCCGGGATTTAGGTCACGCATCAACCCTTTCAAATCCGCACTAAACACCCGAGGTGAGTATTCACAGCCCCGTTTTTACCGTTTTTACGAAGTTTTGGGGTGAAAAGCATGTTTATGAATAAAATGTGTTTAATTGTGAACTTGTTGTGAAATGAAATGATTTATCGTGACATAATGAAATGAATCGTCTATTTGAAATGTTATGAAATGTTTTTATAAAATGAACTAAATTGAAATGAGTGTATGATAATGAAATGAATTGAATGAAATGTTTTGTGTATATTGAAATGAAGTGAATTGGAATATGCTTTACGTATTGAAATGAATTGAAATGAAATGAATTCGAATACCGAAATGAAATGAAATGAAATGTTTTATGAGATAAAATTTCCGATATGTTGAAACATGATATAGTGAGCAATAAATGAAAATGTCCCCTGCACTACTATTAACCCTTACAAATTGGGCCTATGATACACGTGGATAGCGCTATTTGGTTTGACATACCCACCTTGACTGACGAGAATATAGGTGCACTGTATTGAAAAATATTCACCCCGGCTGGAAATAGTTTTCCCCCGGCAAGGCTGGATAGGGGCGTAGCTATGTCATCAAATGAAGGATTGTAGTAACTCACTAATGCATATCATGTAATTAACACATCACTTGGAAAATTTACTCACTGTTTGATACCAAACTGCTATTTTTGGGGTGAATGAACTGATTCACCAAACTGTTTACAAAATGTTGCGAATAAATGTTTTATTGAAATTGATATTGTACATAACTGTTTTGTACTTATAAAAAAAACCTGTGAACTCACCAACTCTTGTAGTTGACACTTGTTTAACATGCTTTTCAGGAAATCCAAAAGTTTGATCAGGTCTTTAGTGGAATGTTGTGTCACCAATCAAGACAGTGTTTATTTTGTTTAAGTCTGTAAACTTAAATTATGAATTGGGTTGTAATACTTTTAAACTATTTTAATTTATAATATGAATGATTGGTGTGGTTTATCTCCTATTGCTTTGAAATCGAGACTGTCGCACCTCGTGTTTCCGCTTTAGCGGGGTGTTACAATACCCTAGCGGTCGCTAGCTACCTGTGTGTTTGGGTGAGATCTTGTTTTGGCCATATCTCTTTCGTTATAACTCCATTTTCGATTCCGAAAGAACCGTTGGACTCGTAATTGAATTCTCTAACATACTAGACCATAAAATACAAGATTTGATCCAAAATATAATTTCCATAATTTTATCAAATGATCAATTATTTATGATAGAAAATTACGGGTGTTACAGATAATCTGGAACTTGTTTTTCTAAATAAATACGCAAGGGCACAATTCATCATTATAAGAACTGGTTTAGCTTTTATAAAACACACTTTGTGGTTTAGAATTGTTTAATTTGGTCAATGTAATTCCATCAATTACTTTTATATATCTTTTAATCTAGATCCCCATAGATATATATATTAACCACATTAATGAGCTGCATTTTCCAATTCTTCGGAAACTACTATGCTAAATAAATAGCAGAACATTTCAACGTTCATTACATGAGAGTAATTCTCGTTGTCAATCCAGTGCGTTGTGAGAAACCTTGCGCCAAAGGGAAGTTTTATACTTTACAACTTAATTATTCTCAGTACGCTTTTAATCATCAGATTTGGGGTTTTAATATGCAATCGACCTTCATGAATTTATTGACATTCATAGCCTAAACTTTGTATCAGTTCTGTATAAAACATAGAATATATCCAATAAAACATACGTGATTGATATTGTATGTTACAAGTATAAGAATTCTTACTTGGAATGCAGTATTGGTGTAGCGACTAGTTTATAAAGCTAAATACCTGAAACTTGATCGACAAACTCGCCACGATGAGCTTACGTGCTGATAACGTGTTAAAGAAAAAGTAAAATAGAACAACAAGAATAGAGAGAGAGAGAGAGAGAAGCTGTAGTTCTCATTAACCATAAAGCCCTTTAAATAGGGATGATTACACAATGAAAATGATAAGCGCATGGAAGGAGATTTACTCCATAAATAACTCTTAATGTTTATATCTATCTCTATCGGTAGATCCTTTAGACGATGGCACATTTATCCTACAACACCTATTGTTTTTAATGAAAAAATAAAATGGAAATTGAAAGACCAAAATACACTTGTATTAAATTCATTTAACAAATAAATCTAACGGAGTTAAATCTTTGGGATCCAGAGTGTTATAAAGTGTAAACTGTACTTCAGATCTCGAGGTGAACTGTACTTCAGATCGCTTACCCCACATGGGTTGATCATCTGCCATCCTGACAACTTAACAAACGATTACGGGCAACTTGCGGGAAACAAAGATAAAATAAAATAAATAAAAACTAGAAAGCGAAAAACTTGCAACGGAAAGAATCCCTCACAAGGATCGATTAACAAAACTAATAAAGACTAAAATCTAACAACTACCGTTCCCCGGCAGCGGCGCCAAAAACTTGATGCGGTAATTATCGTATATAAAAAGCGAAACAAGTTTTAACCTCTAATGCCTAGCCACTGTCTTACCACATTCACAGGCAAGCGTACCTGATCGTGAGTAATATAGTGTAGGAAAGTCCAGGTATCGTATCTACCACTGGGAACGGTCAAGTTTATGTAGACTATTAATCTTGACTAGTTTAATTAACCTAAAGCTTTGGGGGGTTTTATGAAAAAGGTTTAATTAATAAAAAGACAACTAAATTAACTAAGAGACTAAGAAAGCAATAAAAGATGAATTAAAAATATATGAATGAAAACAGTAGTACTTATCATGGTATAGCGATTCCCCAAGTGGATGATTTAAACTGGCCAAAGGTTTGGTTGTTTTGGTTATTGTAGGAATTTAAGTCTGGGATACCGTAGCATGTGATTATTATGGCTATCAAGATTCAACTAGGTCTTGGTCCTCTTAGTCCCAATACATAGACTGTTTGTCAGGCAATCTAGTACCAGTCACCCAATTCTATCTCTATTGCACGGTATTCTACTATCTGGTCGCTCTCGGTCCGAGTAACCACCAAACACAACTATCCGGGTTCCGAAGGGAAGGTCAAGAAAGGTTGATTAACCTATCGGAGTCTATCTATCTTGGTCAAACAGATACACCCAACCAACGAGTTCAAATAACCATACAATACGAATCAAATCGGAACCATAACATACATTCAATGAACCAAAAACAAACCAATAAAAATTAAATCATAAAATCATCATCCACAAGGTTCATCAACCGTAATAAGTACCACTCTAGAAAACTACTCACTAAACATCATAGAGTCAGGAAACAAAAGAGTAGAAACAGACATTATACCGACAGTACAACGATGGATGATCGAGAATCAAACCCCGCAGCGTATCGGCACAATAACTCTCTCTCCCTCTCTCTCTCTAACACCAGAGGACTCTATTAAACAGAATTACACACAAATATGTCTCTATGTCAACTGAAGGAGGAGGCCAGTATTTAAAAGGAGAGACTCGGAACCCATTTCACGATCGCCAAGCGGCAACCTCGCGGCGCGAAACACTTAGGTCAAACCCTAGAT
The DNA here is from genome assembly GCA_030169165.1 of Centaurea solstitialis. Lineage (NCBI taxonomy): Eukaryota > Viridiplantae > Streptophyta > Magnoliopsida > Asterales > Asteraceae > Centaurea > Centaurea solstitialis. The sequence goes on from CM058043.1 coordinate 36,211,387, forward strand.
TTCAACTTTGACGAACTTGGCGGCACCAGACTTGGAATTTCGCGGACGCTAAATGGCTACTGGATTGACTTTATGCAATTTTCACGTTTTCTCGCCTTTTTTCGTACTTTTCCGTTCCACGGCCTCCAAAACCTATAAAAGTAAGAATAAGTCCAAAGTGTGAGTAATTAGATCAGAAATGGGTGAGAAATGGGGCGAAATCATTCAATTAAGCATAACCAAAACATGTATAATTTTGGTGTTATCAAAATCCCCACACTTAAGCTTTGATTGTCCTCAATCAAAAGACTGAAAGATAAGAGAAATAACGCCAAAATTATCTCCACCCAAGATCATTCAAGAGAACAAAGAATACTCACGCAATCGAACACAAGAACAAGACATCAAGCAATTGGATACCAAGCTCAACCTTTTACCCTCACATAGTATGAATGACAATTCAAAGTGTATCTCTCGGGGGTAAAAGTGTATATATGATAAGTGATCACACCAATACTCGACTAATTCCCGGATGCATAAGCTTGTCACCAAATCTAATCTCCACCACTAAGAAGTTGTCAACCGTCAAGAGGACTTTAGGGTTGTAATGTTAGGCTAAGGGTAAAGGGTAGGATAAATGATATATAAGTGACTAAGGTTTCGCACCAAAAACTCAAGAAACTTAATCAGTAGTGATCCAAATAATTTTGAGAGAAATCTGACTTTTTGGAATTATGCACTTTTCTTTTCGGGATGAGCTTTTCTTTTAGCATCGGCCTAAGCATATTGCTTATTTGTGGCTCGAATTCTTTTCTTTTCTTTTGCACATTTGCTCATTTTTTTCTTTTCTAGCTTTGACTCTTTTCTTTTGATATTTCTTTTCTTTCTTTTCTTTTGAGTCATTCTTTTCTTTTCTTTTTAGCTCAAAAACAATCCCTCTTTATTTTGTCAGATATGAAAAATACGGATCACAACATCTCAAGTTCTCAAATTTAAGTCACGGCCAAAAGATAGATAAAAAGATAGACTAAGGGATATATAATATGGGTAAAGAAATGAAAGGCTAAGGCTCAAAATTGGTTTCAAAGGTTAAAGTACTAAAGGTGAGTACTTTCAAAATTCGGCTAGGCAAAATAAAATAACCTTAAGATGAGGTTATCTAACGAAGGCTAAAAAGGGTTAGAAATGAAGGCCTCTATCGGTGCAATGGTGATAAATACTTCTCTTATGTGGTCTCGACAAACATTCCAAGTGACAAGTTCTACCTTGGGTCAAAGTCGGTATTCCTCACGAAATAATAAACAATTAGGCTCAAACTCTCAAAGGAATTGGGTGAGGCACTCATGGTAATTGGTATTCCAAGGCATCCTTTTACTCAAATAATCTCATTCAGTGTTCTCCTACGCAAGCAACTAAGTTCCAAAAACAATCTCAGATTTCGAAAAAAAATTGGGGTTAAGTCTCAAAGCTTTCAAAAATTTGAAAAACGACAAACCAAAAAGCAAAAAGTGAACCCATTTAAACAGATAAGTCTACACAACCCCCTCCCTACACTTAAAATTTGCAGTGTCCTCAATGCAACAGTTAAAACAATTAAGGAGTAATTGGGAAAAAGAGAAACTTCCTAGGTTATGTGACGAAATCTGATCTGAGAGAGAGTATTCCAGAATCGTGCTCGGTTCAAGATCATAGATCGTTGTATCTATTACCAAAAAGAAAAAGAAAAAAAAGTAAAAACGAACAAAAGAAAATAAACCAAACCTAAAGCAAATAATTAAAAGTCTTAAATCCTAAACGAACCAAACGAAAATAAAAAGATGTGCAACCAAACCAAACCACACCACACAGTTTAAAGTTCAAAGTAAAGTACTACCCAATCGAATCAAATAAAACCGATCAATTACAGTTTTCAAAAGCCCATTCATCATAGGTTGTGTAGCCAGCGGGAGCGTCATCACCATCACGCCATACGGGATGAGGTTCAACAGGAGCCGAGAGAGCATGTCTCACGCTTTCAAAGTACTCGCTCATCGACACGGTGACCCATGACAATTCTCGACGAACACCATACATGTCATATGAAATCCGGTCGAGTCGCTCCATGATATCGTGATGTTCGCTTCCTAACTGTTCCGATAACCCCTGAATAGCTTCATGAATAGATTCCGATCCTTGTTGATTACTAGACCCACTTTGTTGATTTGCCGGTGGAGGATTGCTTGATTGCCCCGGAAAGGTTGGTTGAGGTGGTGAAGTAGCCATACCGATCGGCCCTTCATGGGATGCGGCATCCCCAATCCAAACAAAAGTACCCCTTTGCAGCCCTGGTGCAAGTAGCTTCATTGAACGAAAAAGAACCTTGTCGAGAATTCCTAAAGGAGATAGCTTGGTAAGAGTTGAGCAAACTTCCGGCGTAAGAGTTCCCAATTTCTCTGCTATAACCGTAACGAAGTGTCCTCCACAAAGACCCGTTCCGGCCTTATCATGCACCTTGACGGTACTTTTGAACATTTTTGCCATCACAAAAGAAAGATTGGTTATCGCATTCCGATCGACCAATCGCGAAAGAAGCCAAAGGTCACCTTCCGGTACCTTCTCCTTGATAGCTTTCCGGTAAGCAAATGAATGAACTAGCATCTGATGAAGAAGCCGATGCTCGGGTAGAATGATAGAACTTTCCTTGGTATTGGACTGTAGGTACGGTCCCGATCCAATGGTTGCCCAAAATTCCGCACCCGAGAATTCGGCACTAGGCTCACAAGCACCGGTTAGGAAGTAATGACAAAAGTACTCGGACCTCGACTGAGCCGCCGTGAAGAGTCCAAGCAACACTCCAAAACGAGGTAGTGTAACTCCATACCATTCTCCAAGCAAACGAAATCTTACACACGGGCCATCAAATCTATCTTCATCATATGCCTCCATATCGAAGCTAAACGTGGCCAAAAACTCTAGTACAAGCTCATAGTAGATCGGCTCATGAGTTTTTAGTGCTTTTTCCCAATCGTTGCTTACAAAACGAAGTACACCAAATCGATTGCGGTACTCTCTCCTCAAGAGGCTTGAAAGCCGGTCCCCAAATCCTATCTCATCAACAAAGTGTAAATCCACTATTGATCTGATCTCAATGTCTTGCTTTTTTAAGCGATCAAGCTCAATCATCAAGGACATCTTTTCGCTACGCAAGATGTTATCGGAATCAAAAGACAAGCACGGATGATCTTGAACATTGCGAGAAGATGAAGCTCTCCACAAAAGCAAAAATCATGTATATCATTCACCACAATGCTTATAATCTCCCTTCCCACCACTTGAGTTGAAACGTATCATAAGATTATAAAGCTAAAGTCAAGTGTGTGCATTCAAACAAATCAAGGTAAGAAACATTCTCCTCATAAACATTAAGGAAATCCTAACCAAAGAAACCCCCTTTTGGGTACATTCACAAGTTTAACCAACTAGGGCTTACAAGGATCTTCAAATTAAAGCAATTAGAGAAGAAACACATACCTTTGACGCCATGGAATTACAGGATGGGAAGAGGATTGCAGAGAAAAACCAAAGGGAAGGGGAGAAAAACTGAGAATAGGGTTTTAGAAATCAAATTTAAACCCCTCGTTCCGAACTTCGCGTCGCGGAGTCATAACTGCTGCACTATTTTCAGAATTCTCCTCCTTCACGATCGCGAAACTAGAAAAGTGGCGATCGCGAAAATACCTTAGAACGAGAACTTACCTTGCCTCCTCACTCCGCGTCGCGAAAGTTAAAACTTTCGCGATCGCGAAGAGGCTTCTGTTTGGCTTTTGTCAAATTTTGATCGGGTTGTGATTTCCTTTGACTAACACTGCAAAATTGATTAGAAAACACACAAAAACAAAAATAACTAAGAAAAACACGGGTTGCCTCCCGAGAAGTGCTTGTTTTTGTAACGAGTCGCGAGCCTGACTCGAGAAAACAACTAGGTAGTTGGCTCTTCAGAAAGATGACAGACCTCGCCATTTCTGACAGGGTCGTTTTCATTATAAAGTTTTAGTCTATGGCCATTTACCTTGAATTCTCCTCTTTCGGTCATTAGGTCCACATATCCGGAGGGATAAGCTTTTAAAACAACGTGTGGACCTATCCACCGTGACTTTAACTTACCGGGAGAAAATTTGAAGCGAGTTTGATACATTAGTACCTTGTCTCCCTCCTTGAACACCTTTACTTCCTTTAGATGCGCGTTGTGCCATTTCTTTCGCTGTTCCTTGTAGATTTTCGAGTTTTCATATGCAAGAGATCTAAGCTCCTCCAATTCATGCAAGCTTATTACTCGTTCTTTTCCACTTGCAATATCGTCCAAGTGAACCTTTTTTAGCGCCCACAATGCTTTGTACTTGAACTCGAATGGTAGGTGACACGCTTTCTCGTAAAGCATTCGATAAGGAGTGCTTCCAATTGGCGTCTTGTAGGCCGTACGATATGCCCATAGTGCATCTTCAAGCTTTTGCGACCATATCTTCGGGTTGTTATCGACTGTCTTTTCCAAGATCTGTTTCAATGCCCGATTGGTGTTTTCCGCTTGTCCATTTGCTTACGGATGATAGGCGGTTGAAAACCGATGATGTACCCCATACCTTTTTAGGGTCTTTTCCAAGAGGTAATTTGCAAAGTGAGTACCTCTATCGCTGATGATTGCCTTCGGACATCTGTACCTACATACAAGAGATTTCACTAAGTCAACAACTACCTTAGCATCATTTGTAGGTGAAGCCTTTGCTTCGGTCCATTTGGAAACATAGTCAACTGCCACAAGGATGTATTTGTTGCCTTTGGAATCGTGGAAGGGTCCCATGAAATCGATTCCCCATACATCAAACACTTCACTAACAGAAATGTTCTGTTGAGGCATCTCATCTTTCTTTGTGATATTGCCCGCCCTCTGACAGGCATCACAAGATTTTATTAAAGTGTGAGCATCCTTGAAAATCGTAGGCCAATAAAATCCTGATTCAAGGACTTTCCTGGCAGTGAGAATAGCTCCAAAATGGCCTCCCGTGGGGCCTTTGTGACAGTTATCGAGAATGTCCCAAGCAGCAGGGCCTGAGACACATCGACGGGGCATCCTATCAGGTCCTATTCTAAACAAATGGGGTTTGAACCAAAAGTAATGCTTTAGATCTGAGAAAAACTTACCCTTTTGTTGATGAGTCATACCTTTAACTAGAACGCCGGCGGCAAGATAATTTGCAAAATCTGCATACCAAGGTATAGGGTCCTCTCCTATGGTCTTAATCATATTGAGGTCCTCATGGGGGAATTCATCCCTAATGACTTCTATGCCCCCGGAATCCATGTCTGGATTCTCCAAGCGAGACAGATGATCAGCAGCCAAATTTTCGGCGCCTCTCTTATCTCTTACCTCTATATCAAACTCTTGCAACAGAAGTATCCATCGTATGAGTCTGGGCTTAGCATCTGGCTTAGCAAAGAGGTATTTAAGGGCAGAGTGATCCGTGTACACTATGATTTTGGACAACACGAGATAGGATCAGAACTTCTCAATGGCGAAAACGACCGCTAGAAGCTCCTTTTCAGTCGTGGTGTAGTTTTCTAGGGCATCATTCAGAGTTCGACTTGCATAGCAAATTGGTTGAAAATGATTGTTTATACGCTGCCCAAGAACTGCACCAACGGCATAATCACTCGCATCGCACATAATCTCAAAAGGTTGATCCCAGTCAGGCGGGACCATAATAGGGGCATTAGTCAAATGATGTTTCAAAGTTTCAAACGCAGCAATGCAATTCTCATCAAAGATGAAAGGTGCATCTTTTTCAAGAAGTTTCGTTAGAGGTCGGGTTATTTTTGAAAAATCTTTAATGAATCTCCTATAGAACCCGGCATGACCTAAGAAACTTCGAACCCCTTTTATGTTTGTAGGTGGAGGAAGCTTTGATATGGTGTCTATCTTGGCTTTATCTACCTCCAAACCATATTTTGAGATTTTATGCCCAAGAACTATACCTTCTCTTACCATAAAGTGGCATTTCTCCCAGTTGAGAATCAGATGAGACTCCTCGCATCGAGCTAAGACCCTGTCTAAGCTGTTTAAACAACCATCAAAAGAGTTACCGAAAACAGAGAAATCGTCCATAAAGACCTCCATACAATTCTCTATCATGTCCTGAAAAATGGCTGTCATGCATCGCTGAAAAGTAGCGGGTGCATTGCATAACCCAAAAGGCATATGCCTATAAGCAAATGTTCCAAAGGGACAGGTAAAGGTCGTTTTCTCTTGGTCCTCGGGATCAATGGGGATTTGGAAGTATCCCGAAAATCCATCCAGGAAGCAATAGTACTCATTTCCCGCCAATCGTTCAAGCATTTGGTCTATGAAGGGTAAAGGGAAATGGTCCTTTCTAGTGGCATCGTTCAGCTTCCTATAATCTATGCAAACTCTCCACCCGGTAACAGTACGGGTGGGCACTAACTCATTGTTATCATTTGTGACAACCGTGAGTCCTCCCTTTTTGGGAACCACCTGAACGGGGCTCACCCACGGACTATCAGAAATAGGGTAGATGATCCCGGTATCAAGTAGTTTGATAACCTCCTTTTTTACAACCTCTTGCATCTTCGGATTAAGCCTTCTTTGTTTTTGCACGCACGGTTTAAAATTGTCTTCCATTAAAATTTTATGCGTACAAAAAGAAGGGCTTATTCCGGGAATGTCCGAGATTTTCCAAGCAAAAGCCTTTTTGTGTTTTTTCAAAACCGCAATAAGCTTTTCTTTTTCACTGGCTGTTAGCAAGGCAGAAATGATTACTGGGAGAGAATTGTTACCTTCAAGAAATTGGTACTCGAGGTGCTCGGGAAGGTCCTTTAACTCCAAATTTGGTGGTTCCTCCAAAGAGGTTCTCACCCTAACTTTATCTTCATGCTTTAACTCCTCGAATTCCTCTTCTTCTCTCCCAATGGCTTCATCCTCTCTTTTCTCAATCGAGAAGCTTTCTTCCAATTCACCTGATTCAAAAAGATGACCGTTAAGCTCTAATTCAAATGGCTCAGTGAAGTCATCCATGCTGTCCAGATTATTTATAGATTCATCACAGTCTAGAGTCCCGTCAATGGAAAGAGTGATTCGGTCTTTGCCAATTCCTAGACTAACTTCTCTTTTGGCGACGTGGATAACGGCACTGGCCGTGTTGAGAAACGGGTGACCGAGGATTAGAGGGACTTTAACCTCGTCCTTTATGTCCAAGATCACAAAGTTGGCAGGGAAAACAAACTTGTCTACCCGCACTGTGACATCCTCAGCTATTCCTACAGGGTATTTTATGGATCTATCAGCTAGTTGTATAGTCATTCGTGTGCTTAATGCTTAATTGCCTGCTTAATTAATATAGGGTTAAGTACATGGGAGTATCGAACTTGTCATGTTTTATTATTGTATGTACTTAACTTTAAAACTTACCGATTAATGTATCGAACTTGCTAAAATTGCCATTGTATGTATTTCATGATAAGTTGGATACACTTTCGTGACAAGTTGGATACATTAAATGGTAGGTTTTTAATAAAGTTGGATACATACAATGGCAATTTTAGCAAGTTCGGTACATTAATCGTTAAGTTTTAAAGTTGAGTACATACAATGATAAAACGTGACAAGTTCGATACACTCTCATGTACTTAACCCATTAATATAAGGTGGGTTGTTAAGATGCTTGTAAGAAATTAGATTTGGATCATTGTTGGCAACTGTAATTTTTTTTTTGGATAGAATATTTCTCTAACAGGGTTTTGATGTAATTAATAATAGGATCCTTCATTCACACCTACAATGGCCTCCTCTTCAACTTCTTCATCCATTCACAAGACAAGCTTTAAGTATGATGTGTTTCTGAGTTTTCGAGGTCACTAGTACAAAAATGGTCAAGGGTGACGGTTAAAAACCGTTACCATAGGTATACGGTAACGGTTTTCATGGACATAAAAAGCGTTATCTATTCTGCCGTCACTTTTGGTACACTTTTCGTTACGTTTAAAAATCGTCACCAAATTACATCAAAAAGCGTTACCATTAGCCAAAAACCATCACCTTAGGTCTATTTGAAAAATAATTTCTTTCCTAAAATCGTCACCGTAACATGAGATGTGACAACGTTTATTTGAAAACCGTCACCACAACTTGACATATGGTAACGTTTATGATTCAAAACCATTATCATAGAATGACATGGAAGACGTTTATTATTTAAAATCATCACCATAGCATAACAAATGGTAACGTTTATTATTTGAAATTGTCAATGTAGTATGAAATACTGTGACTTTAATAATTTAAAACCGTCACCATGGCATGACATGTGGTGACATTTATCTTTCAAAACCGTCACTATTGCATGACATTTGGTGACATTTGTTTTCAAAATTATCGCTAAAGCATGGCATACGTTAACGTTTATTTGTAAAAACCGTCAACATTACATGACATTTAGTGACAACTATGTTTCAAAACTGTCACCATAGCATGACATACGATGATGTTTACTTGTCAAAACCGTCACCATAGCATGAGATATAGTGACCTTTCTTTGTGAAAATTGTCATCATAGCATGACATATGGTGACGTTTGTTTGTCAAAACCATCACCGTAGCATGACATACGATGACATTTGTTGGTAAAATCTGTAATTGTAGCATAAGGTAATGTGACGTTTGTTTGTCAAAACAGTCACCGTATCATGACATTCTGTGACACTTGTTTTTTTTAAACTATCACCGTAGCATGACATACAATGACACGTGTATGCTGAGAGTGTCACCATAGCATGACATACAATGACGTTTATTTTTCAAATTGTCTACGTAGCATAACATTCAGTGACAATTATTTGTCAAAATAGTCACTATTGCGTGATAAACATTGACGTTTTGCTTTCAAAGCCATCGCCTTAAAATGACATATAGTGACATTCATATATTCAGAACCATCACTATAGTATCATATATAGTGACGTTCATATATCAAAACGGTCACTATAACATGACATATGGTGAAGTTTATTTGTCAAAACCGTCACCGTAACATGACATATGGTAACGATTATTTTTCAAAATCCTTACCATATCTTGAAATACGATCATGTTAATTTTAAAAACCGTCACTGTAGCATAACCTACGATGACGTTTATTTTTCAAAACCGTATCATATATTGACATACATTGACATTTAATAATCAAAATTGTTATCATACATCATAAGCAATCGTTTTGTAAAAACTTTTATCATATATGAGTAAAATAGCACTTAAAAAACAAAATATGAATCAAATGAATAACATTACATAAAAGAACAATAAATTAGTAATATACATTATAAGAGGATGAAAACACTAATGACAAGAGTACAATTTATCTGAAAAAATTCCTTTTCTTATCTAAGTTATTCCTGATTGCTTCAATCTCTTCACCATCCTGCTAATTGTTGTATAATTGTTATTTTGCTTCACAACTTTTTGCTTCTAGCCATTACGAGTAGAAATTGTTCGGGGTACCTATAAATAAATAAAATAAATGATGAGTATAGTAAAAAGAGTGTTTTATGTGTTTGATGAGATGTGTGTAGATTGGAAAATGCAGCATACAATGTAGAATGCATTATATATTAAATTTTACGTGAAATACAAGGTTTGGCATGATTTCTCAAGTTAAAATTGTGTCCGATCGAGATGTAGTATTTTTGTCGTTGACAAATTAACTTTCATGTCCAAAGATTTATATCAGTCAACAAATATGCTTCTATTGACAATAGATATAAAATATGTTTTCATTGGTCATGCTAATGATTTTTTCCTATGGTACATTCTGATACAACATTTCTAATGGTCATTTGTATGAGAAAAGAATACATACATATTACAAACATAAGAACAAAATTTAAGCATGTGATGAAAAACATACTCAAAATAAAAATTCACATATCACTTTGAGTAAAGTTTACATAAACAATATGTCAATAGAAGTTTTGACACCAATTTACCACTCGTTCACTATGAAATAGAGATGAATAGTAAGTTAAGTGTAGAGGGTTGGCCATTTCATGGTAAAAAAAACATATTTATACAAGGCCATTTGATCATTACTTCATAAGTTTGTATATCGAACATGAAGTTGAAAGTAGGATCATCTTTTTGCGGTTTGAGTCTATTTATCTGATAAAAGTAAAAGTTATAAGTTAACTAGTTATAAGATAAAAATAATTAAACAACTGAAGTGACTCAATGAGGAATTTGTAGGTTTAATTGTTAATTATAATACTTATAAAATAGTATCGTGTAATCAAAACAAATGAAGGAGGATGGTCACAATAATGTGAAAGGAGATCATTGAGTATAACTAAAAACGAAGAACTCACCTTATTGTGTATAAGCAAGCTTCACCATATTGCAGATTGATTGATGATGAAGAAGATTGTGATGGACCATAATAATCATTAATTTGAGGGATTCAACAATCGATGGAGAAATGGAGGGATGGTGCTATTAAAAAAGATTGATGATTGAATGCATCAATTAAGTTAAGAGTTACTTAATTTAGACTACGTTATTTAAGGGGTTGATTAAGTTTGAATAATTAAAATATAAACCATTAATATTTTTGTAAATAATATTTTGTTATTAATAATCAAGCATATGGAATATGACAATATGCAGAAACGGTTAGATGCAATGTTTTATAAATTGGAATTAGAATTTTTTATATTTGAATTTAAAAGAACCATATGTAAATTACAATTGAATTTTTATTAGTTTGACGGCTTAATTAAAATATTTTGAAGATGGAAAATTAATATATACAATTTCATTTTTTTTAAAGAAAATACAATTATTTGTTAAATAAGAACCCGATCGAATTATATATATGTTAAAAAAGTAAATATACATACAATGCAAAAAATAGTTAAACATTATATGGTAATAGTTAATGTTTTTTAAAGATACATCGATATGAGTCTTAAAAAATATTTTTTCACGTATGATTGTTGCAAACTATTATTATGATATTTTAGATTGAAAAAATAATAATGCAAGAGTAAAAACTTATTTTATATGCACAAACTTATCGGTTAGATGTTTAACCGAATAACTTTGTATTTATAAGTTGTTTTAAGACTTTTAACAAACTAATGAGTATATATAGGGTTAGGTTTAAATGTGAACTCATTTATCATTATGAACGTAAGGATAGTCGAAAGCGTATCACGTGGCATATTCAGTTTGAATATTCATATGTTATTCAAATTGAATAACACATAATATTCAAACTGAATATGTCACATGACGTGATTTTAGTGGTCCTCATGTTCATAACCAAAAAGTGGTCACATTTGAACTTTTCTCTCTCTCTCTCTCTCTCTCTCTCTATATATATATATATATATATATATATATGGTTAGGTTCAAATGTGAAATCAATTTTGGTTTTGTGAACGTAAGGACCACTAATATTACATCACGTGACAATATTGATTCTGAATATCATGCATCATTCAGAGTGAATAAAGCTTAGATGCCTTTATTAATTCACTCTGAATAATGCATGATATTCAGAGTGAATATTACCATGTGACACGATTTTAGTGGTTCTCACGTTCACAATGAACTTTCCTATATATATGTATATATGGGCTTACATTCAAGGGAAAATCTCAAATATCTGGAAAACCGAGGATCACCCACATAGCTCTCCACGTGTCCTATAAGCATAAGTGCATACACGCATGCACTTGTGCATAACCATTAAAAAAAAGGTGTTTTATGATTTTTTTTCTCAATTTAAGAATAATAATAAGTTTTTTTTGACCTATATGCAGTTGTGCATATCACAGAAAATCCCTATGCAAGCTTTTTTTTTTTTGGATTTTTATTGATAGTTGTGTTTGATTTGTACATACGCATATATTCATATTACAAATTACCCATATACACAAGTGGATTGAGGATTCTTCGGTTTTCTGGAAATTTAAGGTTTTCTTTTAAACCTTCATCTCTATCTCTATCTCTATGCCTATATATATATATATATATATCAAATTAATAAATCAAGATAATCCATAATATTTCTATTGATTTCTAATGTAATGATTTGTATAGTTTGTCAGAACATCCACAGTGGTGGAACCTCTAAAAACCTCAGTTACCATATTTTTTCTGCCACATCATTGCAATCTTAACAAACTAAGAACCTTCTTTAAAACTCTACAATGGAAATTTTTACAAAAACCCCACTTCTCATTTCTTATTTATAATATTATTTTTATTTATGTAAACTATTATATAACAAAAAAAAAACTATTACAAAAACTTGGGTTCTTGTTCAAGTACCTGAGTTCTAATAAGAACCTATGATCGGGCAAGAACCTCCGTCCCACAGTAGAGGTTCTTGTAAAAACTCCAAAAAAACTTTTGAAAAAATCTCCATTGTAGATCCTCTTAGAATTAATTAAATGTTCTATAAATAAAAGGGTTTATATGTATGTACATATATAAAGTGTATACATAATCTATAATGGGTCATTAAATTCCATTACAACTCTATCGTTAATTATCATTTGCCACAACTTACTAAGATATGTTACAATCATTTTTGAATATCACCAATATAATTCAAAGTGACACATTATAACACTTAAACACAATTTAATTATTATAATAGTAGATTAATCTGTTTAAGTTATACTTTGGAATCATAGCAACTATAAATCTAAATTTGTTAAATAAAATTTTATTATCGTTTTAATTTTCATTTTAGCACAACACATCGTCTACGATGCAACAATATAGATATATATTTACTTATACTAATTTGAATTGCTATAAAAAATGATGATATGTGATTACAAATACGATAGCATAAACATACACTAATTATTACATTTTAATGAAATAATATTTATACACACAGAATATTAAAATATAATAAAAATAGATATAGCAACTTTACATATCATCGAAAATCAACGGCAACAGAAATCATAATTATAGAATACCAATTGGGTGTTTGTTTTGATGGTCATTGGAAGGAAATTCATGATTATCAATTTGTGTTTCCGCTCCCGTTCCAAAATTTTTAGAAAATAATTTTTAATTCACGCTCCCTTTCCACTTTTCCGTCTCTTTTTCCTAAAAATCCAAGGTTGATTCATAACTTCTTTATTTTCCTAATAAAAATCCTGATGATTCTTGTTTCTTTATTTATAAACATTATTGTAACATGAGATACGATGACATAACTTTATCAAAGTTGTTACTATAAAATGACATATGATGACATTGATCATTCAAACTTATCACCGCAACATTACTTACTGTGACATGACACAAAGTAACGTTATTTTCAAAACAGTCACCATAGGATGACATACGAAGACGTTCATTATATAAAATCATCATTTTAACATGCAAACATCGACGTTTATTATTTGAAAACGTCACAATAGCATGACATAGGGTGATTTTTTTTTGTCAAAACCGCCACCGTTGCATAAAGTATGATAATGTTTATGTTACTAAACCGTTACAATAGCATGACGTACAATGACATTTATTTTATAAATCGTCACCGTAGCATCACATAAGATGATGTAAACTTTCTGAAACCGTCACTATATCATGACATATGGTGACGTTAAATATTTTTGTTTTTTGGGAAAAGGTGAAGTTTTTTTTTTCAAAATCATCATCGTAACAAAGTACCTTGACATTTATCTTTTATATATGTCATCATAACATGATGCACAATCATGTTCTTATTCAAAACAATCACCGTAGCATCACGTATGTTAACACTTATTAATTAAAAGTATCACCCTAACATTACAGGTCATGTTTATTATAAAAAATCGTCATTGTAACATGAGTTATGGGGACACTTATTAATCTAATCGTTACCATAACATGATATATGATGACAATTTTTTATATAAAACCATCACTATTTTTTTTAAACCGTCAACACAACATGACATTTGGTGACATGAATTATTCAAAACTGTCAAAATATCTTGAGATATTGTAATATAAATGTGTTAATGTCGGTCCAAAACATCAGACATGGTGTTGTAAGTTCTTCAAAGACACTTTCCATACGCTTGCTTTTAGCGACACAAATTTTGCAAAACCATTGCCATAGTACTTGGTGACTTTTGGAAACGACTATCAAATAACCGTTGCTATACATATTTTAGTTTTTGGTAACAGTTTTTTAAAAACCGTTACGACATAAAGCAAAGATTTAGACAAAAACCGTTACGAAAAGATATTATATGGAAATGTTTTTAAAAAACCGTCACAACATAAGGCAACGGTTTTTCAAAACCGTTACCTTAGGAAACCTTTTAGTAACGTTTTTATCCAAACCGTTGCTTTATAAATCAACATTTTTTTCAATTGTGACGTTTCTTTATAAAAATTGTTACTAAAAAAAATCTCTAACTTTTTAGGTGACCTTTTGTAACGGTTTTTTATCAAACCGTTACAAACCAATTTTTGAAAACCGTCACAAAAAGGCATTTTTGTACTAGTGGGTGAAGACACTCGTACCAACTTTGTTGATCATCTTTACCATGCTCTTAAGCTATAGAACATCGAAACGTACAAGGATGACAAGAACCTCGAGAAAGGGAAGAAAATTAGTAAGGAGCTCATTCAAGCCATTGAAGAATCAAGATTCCATGTCGTCGTTTTCTCGAAGAACTATGCATCTTCTTCGTGGTGCTTAGATGAGCTTGTGAAAATTATGGAGTGCCAAGAGACGCCGACCGACCACAATGTTTACCCTATCTTTTATCATGTGGAACCCACTCATGTCCGCAAACAAAGTGGAGAATTTGGAAAAGCCTTTGCGAAACACGAAAATGATGAGGTTGCCAAGAAATGGAAAGAGGCTCTGATAGAAGCAACATCTTTAAGTGGTCGAGAGTTAAGAACCATAGCTGATGGGTAATTGCCATATCTATTCGATATTCTTTCATTTTGTTTCTTCTTGTTTTTATCAACAAACTTTGAATCGAAATTGCATATTCTTCTCAATAGATTAAATTGAAATATGTTTATATGGCTCCATTATTACTTATTATATGTTTGTATTTGTAGATATAAAAGTTATTATTATTCCTATGGAAATTTGAGAAACCTAATTGGTTCTTCTTTTAACATATATAGGCATGAAGCTGAATTTATCAAACTAGTTGTTAAGGATATTTCATCGAAGTTACCTACCGTCTATGCTGACGGAAATTTAATAGGCTTGAGGGCTCGGATTAATTTTGTAGTTTCATCTTTAAGAACTTTTCCTGATGAAGTTTGCATGATAGGACTCACGGGGATGGGAGGTGTTGGGAAGACAACTTTGGCGAGAGCTGTTTTTGATCATATATGCAAGGAGTTCAAAGGTAGCAGCTTCGTTGAGAATGTCCGGGAATCTTCAAATTCCCTTTTGTTAGGTCTGAAGTCGTTGCAACAACAAGTCCTTAGAGACGTATTAAATAGACAAGACATTATTGTAAACGGGGTTTTTGATGGGAAAACAATGATGAAAAAGCATATGCCTAGTAGAAAGGTTCTTCTTGTTCTAGATGATGTGGATCATATAGACCAACTTAAGGCCTTAGCTGGTGAACCTAATTGGTTTAAGTTGGAAAGTAGAATCATCATCACAACAAGAGACAAGCAAGTATTGTTAGCACACAAAGTGAACTCAATTCATGATGTCAATTTGTTAACGGAAAAGGAAGCAATTTGCCTCTTGAGTAGGTGTGCATTTGGGACAGAGATTCCAAGTCCAGGGTACAAAGAGCTATCAAAAAAGGTTGTAAGTTATGCTGCCGGCCTTCCTTTAACGATCACAATTTTAGGTTCGTCTCTTTGTGATGCAAATGAGGATGTATGGATAGATACCCTACAAGAACTAGAAAAAATTCCATTGGATGGAACTCTACGAAGATTGGAGTTAAGCTATAAGGGTCTAGATACCAATTGTCAAGAAATATTCCTTGATGTTGCACGCATACTTAAAGGCTGGGAGAAAGACAAAGCAATCAGAGCGCTTGAAAGCTGTGGATTTCATGCTATACATGGTTTGAATGTTCTTGAGAAAAAATCGCTCGTAACTACTAGATATGGCTGCTTGGAGATGCATGACCATATACAAGAAATGGGGAGGTACATTGTTCGTCGTTTGCACCTTGAGGAGCCTAACAAACATAGTCGTTTATGGGTTGAGGAGGAAATTAAAGATATATTATTGGCTAGTGATCCGGTAAGTATTAAGTACATTTATTGTAAGGTTTAGAAAACTAGCACATTTTCATTTGTAATGAAATAATTTTCACTTGCTTTTTGATTATAGGGAACTAATGAAGCAATAAGATGTATGAAATTGATCGCATCAGAAATCAGTCCAAAAATTGTTATGAAAGGGGTTGGAAACATGAAGCAACTTAGGTTTCTTCAAGTGTATAAAGATTTTTCCATATACAAATACAATTTGAATTCTGGTGAAGACGGGGATTGGTTTGACAACAATTGGAAATTTGATGAAGTTTGCCAGGCATTCCAAATGCTTTACGATGGTTGAGTTGGGAAGGGTACCCTTTCCAGTCTTTACCCAAATCATTTCAAGCAAATAATCTTGTTGCACTTCAAATGGGTTATAGCAAAGTTGTAGAACTTTGGGAAGACGAAGATAGAAAGGTAGAATATTAATAGTTAATCGGTTATTTTGCATTATTCATTATAAAATTAATTTTCGGTTTCATTTGTTATATATTAATTACACCAACACTCAATTCTATTTTATTTACAATAGGTTCTTCACAAGCTTAGATTTCTTGATCTCGATTACTCAATGTTAAAGAACCTTGATCTTGGTCTAACTCCAAATCTCGAGAGATTAAGTCTTAAAGGATGTAGTGATTTGGTAGAGCTTTGTGTGCCTGTTGAATGTCCAAAGCTCATAGACCTCTACCTCGGTGCTTCTACGTTGAGGACAATTGACCTTCGAGGGACTCCAAATATCAAGAAATTACATCTTGAAGAATGTGTTGATCTGGTAGAACTTCACATTCCGGTTGAATGTCTAAAGCTTGTATCCATCAACATCTACCGTTCAAAGTTGAGGACACTTGACCTTCGAGGGACTCCGAATATCAAGGAATTAATTCTTAAAAAATGTGTTGATTTGGTAGTTTACATTCCCGTCGAATGTCTAAAGCTCGAATACATCAAGATCAATGGTTCAGAGTTAAGGACGCTTGACCTTCGAGGGACTCCAAATATCGAGAAACTAGATCTTGAAGGATGTGTTGATTTGGTAGAACTTCACATTCCCGTCGAATGTCTACATCTCAAATACATCAACATCGGCGGTTCAAAGTTGAGGACACTTGACCTTCGAGGGACTTCGAATATCGAGAAATTACATCTTAGAAAATGTGTTGATTTGGTTGAACTTCACATTCCCGTCGAATATCTAGAGCTCGGATACATCTACATCAACGATTCAAAGTTGAGGACGCTTGACCTTCGAGGGACTCCAAATATAGAGAGACTAGATATTGAAGGATGTGTTGATTTGGTAGAACTTCACATTCCCGTCGAATGTCTAGATCTCAAATACATCAACATATGCGGTTCAAAGTTGAGGACACTTGACCTTCGAGGGACTCCGAATATCGAGAACTTACATCTTAGCAAATGTGTTGATTTGGCAGAACTTCACATTCCCGTCGAATGTCTAGAGCTCGAATACATCAACATCAACGGTTCAAAGTTGAGGACACTTGACCTTCGAGGGACTCCGAATATCAAGAAATTAGATCTTCAAGAATGTGTTGATTTGGTAGAACTTCACATTCCCGTCGAATGTCTAAAGCTCGAATCCGTCGACGTCAACAGTTCAAAGTTGAAGACCTTCGACCTTGGGTTGACTCCAAATCTCGAGAAGTTAAGTCTTACAAAATGTTGTTATTTGGTAGAACTTCACGCACCTGCTGAGTGTCTAAGAAAGCTTTCCTACGTAAACTTGAGTGGTTGTTTGAGATTTAAATCTTTTTTATGCGTGAAAAGGTTTGAAGCAGTTGAAGTTGGTTGTTTATCCGAGTTACAACTAATTGCAGAGTCCCTATATATGTGCCCGCTGCACTCCGACAATAATTTGCGAAAGTTACAATTTACATGTTCTTATGAAGAACATATGGTACCCACTTTGATTGGAAATCTTGCGAAACTTCTCTCTACAGGTCTATGTGCTTGCACCGACCTTGAGAGATTTTCTCGAAGCATTTGTGGTTTACAATGTTTAACAAAGCTTACACTCGAGGGTGATAATCTAGAGGCACCCAAGGACCTTGGCGAGTTACAATGTCTGGGGGAGCTAAGTTTGTTGACTTCCAAAATAACACATCTTCCGGAAAGCAGTTTTATGTTGAAACATCTGAAAATTCTCAAACTTCAGTCTTGTTGGCGTCTTGAGAAGTTACCGGAGGATCTTGGAGGATTAGAATGTCTTGAGGATCTAACCTTATCGGAATGTATACTTTTACGAGACGTTCCGAACAGCATATGTAAGATGAAACGTCTAGAACGTTTTAATCTCCCTTATTGCTTTCTAGTAGAGAAATTGCCGGAGGAAATTGGACGTTTAGAAAGCTTAAAAGTGTTGAATATAGAAGGTACAGGCATAAGACATCTCCCGCAGGGCATTTTTTCGTTGAAAGGTCTGAGTATTGTTGGGTTTAAATGGCTTCTTGAATCATTTGGTTTTGAATCCAAGATCCAACCCTCGGGATACGTAACCTTTTATGACATATAGCCGTGTACCGTTCTTGAGGGACAATTTTGATAAGCTCTGATGGCTAAAAAGAGCCAATTCACAAAGAAGTATAGCAACATGGATTTTCTCCATTCTTAATTAATCATCTTGGTTTCATTTCGTTTTGAAATTGATAAATTTTTAACGATTGGAAGTAATTTATTCTTACAATGCAACTTTGATTTTTTATCTTCACTGAAATTTATAAGAAGAACCCTGACTTGATGGCTGATTCTCAATATTTCTCAACCTGACTTGATGGTTGAGGAATCAGAAAGATGAACAGCAGTTTAAGAAATTCCTAGACATATTCAAGGAATTACACATAAACATCCCTTTGGTTGAAGCAATCAAGCAGATGCCAAGTTATGCCAAGTTCCTTAAGGACATTTTGAGCAAAAAGAAAAAGTTAAATGAATATGAAACTGTTGCTCTAACTGAAGGTTGTAATGCACTTGTCACCAACACAATACCACCTAAGATGAAAGACCCAGGGTGTTTCACTATCCCTTGTTCCATAGGTGGGAAAGAAATAGGAAAAGCTTTGTGTGACCTGGGGGCTAGCATAAATTTGATGCCTTTATCTGTTTTCAACAATTTAGGCATTGGACAAGTTAAACCCACCACTGTCACACTGATCTTGGCTGACAAGACCATTGCACGTCCCACAGGAAAAATAGAGGATGTCCTAGTGCAGGTTGACAAGTTCATTTTCCCAGCAGATTTAATTATCTTAGATTTTGAAGCCGACAAAGACATTCCTATCCTTTTAGGAAGACCATTTTTAGCTACTGGGAGAACTTTGATAGATGTGCAGAAAGGAGAGTTGACTATGAGATTACAAGACCAACAGATAACTTTCAATGTTTTTGATTCATTAAAATATCCTAAAAATATTGAAAGTTGTTCTGCCATCAGTGAAATAGAGTCAAGTTGCCTTGAGGAGGGAATTAGAGGGATGTGTGAGCCGGAAAAAGAAAATGATGAGAGTGAAACTCTAGATAATGATCTTGATGAGACTACCTTTGGTAATGATGAGATTTCCCCAACAGAAGTTGCTGCTTTTGAGTTGTTGGATGTTAGTGATTATGTGCAGAAGTTGACAAACCAGTAAGTTACACATCCAATATTACTCATTCTTGCAGGGTGACGAGGCCAATGGGAGCTACTAGAGTTCTTCCTCTTTCCGGAGTCCAGGCAAAAGTGACGAGACCAGTGGGAGCTACGCAAGGTTTTGAAGCTTTTAGTAAAATAGGTCATTATTGGTCCCTAGGAAACAAATGTTGGCAAAAACTATAATTGGTTATTATGTGGTTGATTATTATTTAACTGCATGGTTGAATGTTTATTTGTGATATCTTACATAGTTTTAGAATAGAAGGAGTTTTAAGACTAACTAATATCACAAAATAAGATAGGTTTTTATAATTAAAATTACCAGTTTTTCGAACTTTTTCAAACGGTAGATTTTATTCTTAAACCTATAAATGATTGTTTTAAAATGCAAGTTGACGAAACAGTTAGTTTTAATCAACTAGTGTGCTATCAAAACAGTTAGTTTTAATTAGCAAGTAACTTTAAAACTGTTAGTTTTAAATAGCATGTATGTTTGAAACAGTTAGTTTAAAACAACAGTTGCCTTTTTAACAATCAGATTTTTAGAATTGTTTTTCGAAAATCCTGGAGATAAAAGTTTTTTAAATGAAATAAAACCCCGAAAATCATAGATCGGTAGTGCAACCCATCTAGGGGCACCTCCGGCGTAAGGTACGTGGGCGTTGTGAGTGAACACACCTTGAACGTCCGCGTTCAAATCGAAGCTGGGGGGTTACATAACTCTGCGAATTATCTCCGGGTGGTACCGGCCAGAGTAAAGTGATCAGGTTCCCAATGTAACACCCCAAAACCCATACGATAATAATAAAGCATAACGTAAATTCCCAGTGATCTAATACGCAAAAATAAGAATTCTCAAATCAAAGGTACGGGTTAATATTGCATGCGGAACATCCCTCCACAGCTGAGATTCTAAAATTAGGACAGAATACTAACTTCTACTGGTAGAGCTATTCTAGACGTCTACCCTCCTTGCCTCTCGCAACGCGATCTTTCCCTGAAAAGGTTTTAGATTTTGAAAACGAGGGTTAGACCGGAAGGTCTAGTGAATTCCCTCAAAACAGTTAATCAACAATTCCGGCCCGCTGGCCGTAAAATCAAAATTTAATAATAATAACAATGCAAATGTGTTACGGACAAAGAACTTCTACAAGGCACCAAGGCCACAATCACATCACTCCCAAGGGAGGCTATCCCGAGGTACCCCCAAATGGTGGACCAGACCAAATGGTAAACACTCCCAAGGAACATACAGTTCCAAGGTACCCAATGTCCATACTTGTAACACATTTCATTCCGAAACATTTCAACATTTACATTTCAGCATGCATTAAACGTAATCCAACAATTATCCATATTTCCACAAAAACAGTTCATCATCATTAGCAAAACAGTTCGCAAATCGAATGGATATATATTTATGAAAGCAGTGAAAACTATCCATTCATTTTCAGGCAAGGGAACTCACCTGGTTGGCTGTTCTGAGATTCTAGCAACTTCCCCAACGGTTTGCCTACAATCGAAGATACTAAAGGCTTAACACTAACATAAAAGTGTAACCAAGAGACCCCACAAAACGAGTCGGGATCTATGCTTTCCCGAGTCGGGAATAATCTAAGTCCAGAGTCGTCCCTTAAACACACCGAGTCGGGTTTCGTGGTATCCCGAGTCGGGAAATACCAAAAACCCGAGTCGTAACTTGGCTGAACAAACGGTACTCAACACACGACCGAGTCGGGTTTCACACATTCCCGAGTCGGGAATAGTACAAAACCCGAGTCGTAACTTAGCTCAACGAAACAATACCCCAACTAACACCGAGTCGGGAAACCAAATCTCGAGTTGGGAAACGCGACTGGCGGAGTCGGGAAACACGACTGGCCGAGTCGGGAAACCCAACTGGCCGAGTCGGAAAACCCAACTGGCCGAGTCGGAAAACCCAACTGTCCGATTCGGAAAACCCAACTGGCCGAGTCGGAAAACCCAACTGGCCGATTCGGAAAACCCAACTGGCCGATTCGGAAAACCCAACTGGCCGAGTCGGAAAACTTCGCAGATTTACAAAAACAGCCTAGAACTCGATTTTTAAGGCTCTAAATCAATCCAAAATGATTTTAATTGATTCTAACACACTTTCTAACCAATCTACCATAACTTTTAAGCTATAAAACGCCTAATCATACCTTGGCTTCGATGATTCCCGAATATGATGATGATGCCCCTCTTCCAAGAACACACACAAACAACACACTTAAACTTTGCTAAAAATGGCTTAAACCCTAAAATTGTCCCTTAAATAGCTTGGATTTTGGGCCAAGCCCATACCTTAAATGGTATAATCCAAGTCCATTAATAACTTTCAAAAGTTACACTTTCAACCCCTCATTCCACAATTTCATTCAATTTAGGTAATTAATGCCAAGAATTTAAGATACTACAAAACTAATATTCTCGGTTATTACATCACACCCCCCTTAAAAGAATTCCGTCCCGGAATTCACTCAGTAAACAGGTGTGGGTATTTTTCTTTCACCTCCGATTCTGTCTCCCAGGTACACTCCTGCCCCTTGTGGAAATTCCACTGAACTTTCACTAACTTAATCTCTTTATTTCTCAGCTTACGGATCTTTCGATCCACTATCGCGACAGGTTCTTCCACGTAGTTCATCTTCGGATCAATACTTATCTCACTTAGGGGTATTGCCGTACCCGGATCCGCTAAACACTTCCGAAGGTTTGAGACGTGGAAGGTGTTGTGGACTCCGTCTAGTTCGACTGGCAAATCTAACTTATATGCCACGGCTCCAACGCATTCGGAAATCCTAAATGGTCCTATATAACGAGGACTTAACTTTCCTTTCTTTCCAAAACGAATTACTCCCTTCCAAGGGGATACTTTAAGCATAACTTGGTCCCCAACTTGAAATTCAATGTCTTTTCGGCGCTTGTCCGCATAACTCTTCTGTCGATCTCTAGCCATCTTCAGTCG
This sequence comes from Centaurea solstitialis, assembly GCA_030169165.1. Taxonomy (NCBI): domain Eukaryota; kingdom Viridiplantae; phylum Streptophyta; class Magnoliopsida; order Asterales; family Asteraceae; genus Centaurea; species Centaurea solstitialis. The sequence goes on from CM058043.1 coordinate 36,234,331, forward strand.
TTCCTGCACTTGGTTGATCTTATCTGAAGTGATTTGGACAATTTCTGGTCCGGCAAGTTGCTTTTCTCCGACTTCATTCCAACATAATGGTGTCCTACACTTCCGCCCATAAAGTATCTCATACGGTGCTGCTTCGATTCTGGAGTGATAACTGTTGTTGTAGGCGAACTCGATCAGCGGTAGGTGATCCTCCCAAGAACCTCCAAAGTCCAAGACACATGCCCGTAACATGTCTTCCAAGGTCTGGATAGTCCGCTCGCTTTGTCCGTCAGTCTGCGGATGATACGCGGTACTCAAGTTGACCCGCGTTCCCATCTCTCGCTGAAAGCTTTGCCAAAATGTCGAAGTAAATCTGGCATCTCAATCCGACACAATAGATACGGGTGTCCCGTGAAGTCGTACAATCTCCACTATATAAAGTCTCGCGAGTCTCTCCATAGAATACGTCTCTTTCATTGGTAAGAAATGAGCTGATTTCGACAGTCGGTCGACTATTACCCAAATAGTGTCGTAACCCTTAGGCGTACGAGGTAGTTTCGTCACGAAATCCATGGTAACATGCTCCCACGTCCATTCCGGTATCGGTAACTGTTGCAGTTTACCATACGGTCGCTGATGCTCGATCTTTACTTGTAGACAAGCCACGCACCTCTCCACGAAATAAGCGATATCCTTCTTCATTCCCGGCCACCAATAGCTTTGCCTCAAACCATGATACATCTTGTTCGTTCCAGGATGAACTGCGTACTTTGATTTATGTGCCTCAACCAAAATCTTCTTTCGTAGATCACCAAGTTTTGGGATCCAGATCCGATTTCCAAAACACCTCAAGCCTTCGGTGTTCGTTACTAGAGTATCCAGAAATCCTACCATTCGCTCGCTCTTCAAGTTTTCCTCTTTCGATGCTTTCTCTTGCCATTCTTTGATATCCGACTTGAGGTCCGGTACAATGCTTATTCGGTAAGCCACGATTCCTATTTGAGAATCCACAATGCCAGGTTTGACTTTTCCTCCTTTTCGACTTAGAGCATCTGCTACCACATTTCCTTTACCAGGGTGGTAAAGGATCTCACAATCGTAGTCACTAAGTAGTTTGATCCATCGCCGCTGCCTCATGTTGAGTTCCTTCTGATTAAGAAGGTACTGAAGACTCTATTGATCCGTGTAAATCTGACACTTCACACCGTAAAGGTAGTGCCTCCATATCTTTAGAGCGAAGACCACTGCTGCCAACTCCATATCATGAGTTGGGTAGTTGAGTTCATGCACTTTCAATTTCCTAGATGCATACGCAATCACTTTTCCATCTTGCATGAGAACGCACCCCAAGCCTAACTTTGATGCATCACAATAAACTACGAATCCATCGGTTCCATTCGGTAGGGTAAGAATGGGCGCACTAGTCAACTTCCCCTTCAGATTGTTGAACGCATATTCGCATGTCGATGTCCATTCGAACTTGACGTCCTTCTTTGTCAATGCCGTAAGCGATGGCTGAGAAATGTTCTATGAACCTTCGGTAGTAACCCGCTAATCCGAGGAAACTTCGCACCTCCGAGGAAGATTTTGGCGACTCCCAATCCTTAATGGCCTCAATCTTAGCTGGATCCACTTTGATTCCTTCTTGCGTCACGATATGCCCCAAAAACTGAACTTCCTTTAGCCAAAACTCACACTTTGAAAACTTTGCGTAGAGTTGCTCCCGCTTTAGCATTTCCAAAACCTTCCGTAGGTGCTCGCCGTGCTCCTCGGCCGTCTTTGAGTAGATCAAAATGTCGTAGATGAACACGATGACGAACTTATCCAAGTACGGTTTACACACTCTATTCATCAAGTCCATAAAAGCCGCTGGCGTGTTTGTAAGTCCAAAAGACATCACGAGGAACTCGTAGTGTCCGTAACGAGTCCGGAAAGCCGTCTTTGGAATATCTTCTTCTCTAACCTTGAGTTGATGATAACCTGATCGCAAATCAATCTTCGAGAAGAACTTAGCCCCTTGCAGTTGGTCAAACAAATCATCAATCCTTGGCAACGGATACTTGTTCTTGACGGTGACTTTGTTGAGTTCTCGGTAGTCGATACACATCCTCATGGTGCCGTCTTTCTTCTTCACGAACAACACCGGTGCTCCCCAAGGCGAAGTACTCGGGCGAATAAATCCCTTATCAAGAAGCTCTTGTAGTTGTGCCAACATCTCTTTCAACTCCGACGGTGCAAGTCGATATGGCGCTTTAGCGATGGGCGTCGCTCCGGGTACTAAATCGATCCGAAACTCGATCTCTCGATCTGGCGGTAGACTAACTAAATCTTCCGGGAAAACCTCCGGGTAATCACGAACAACCTCGACATCCTTTACCTCTAACTTATTCTTCTCTGAATCTACAACATAAGCCATAAACCAAATACACCCTTTTCTAATGCATCGATTTGCCTTAATCACCGAAATCAAGCTAGTACTCCTATTCCTCTTAGCGCCATAAACTACGGCCGTTCTCCCATCCGGTAATTTGATACGAACCATCTTTTGCTCACAGTCTATCTTCACCTTGTTTCTAATCATCCAATCCCATCCTAAAACCACGTCCAAACTTTCCATAGGTATAAGTCTTAACACTACGGGCACTAGGCATCCTTCCAATTCTACGGTACAACCTTTCGCAAACTCTCTAACCCACACTCGCCCATTGGCGGTGTCCGCCTCATAAGGATGGTCTAATGGTTCAAGATTTACACAACATTGTTTAAGAAGCTTAGGGGTAGCATATGAATAGTCTGAACCCGTATCAAATAACACTTTAGCACGTATGGAGTTAATCAAGAATGTACCTGTCACCACCTCCGGTGCCTCCTCTGCTTCCTCGGCGGTCATCCTAAACGCTCAACTCCTAGCTAAAGCTGGTGCTGCTTTCTCGCCCTCCTTCGCTGCTATAGCTCGGTCTCTTGGTGGTGGAGCTCCTTCCCTCTTCAACTGGGGGCATTCCGACTTGAAGTGATCAGGCGACCCACACAGATAACACGTCCTCCGAGTAGTGCAATCCCGGGACAAGTGCCCCGGTTGTCCGTATCGAAAACAAGTTGGTGGTCCAGATCGACACTCTCCCTGATGAACTTTCTGACACTTTCCGCACGGCCTAACATTCAGGTTCAGGCCTCCTCTAGGATCAGTCCTAGGAAACCTTCCCTTCCTTGGATCGTTGGCTGGCCCTTCCCATTTCCTCTTCTCTCCAATCCTCTCTGACGCTTGGCGGTCCTTCTCCCTCTCTATCAGCTCGGCCGCGTCGATAGCAGCCTGAAAAGTAGTCGGATCCTTCCCCATCACAAATTCCCGAATGCTTCCCTTAAGACCCCAGATATACCTTTCCACTCGACGCTCCTCAGTCGACACGTAAACCTCAGCAAACCTCGACTTCTCTATGAAACGGGTGGTGTATTCTTGTACTGACATCACTCCTTGCTTCAGTTGCAAGAATTCCTCTTCCATCTTCTTGGTCGCGGCCAAAGGGCAGAATTGCGACCTGAATTTCGCCACGAAGCTCTTCCATGACATAGTCCTAACAGCTTTAGTCCCTCTTCCCCCAGTCTCCACATTCCACCAGTGTAAAGCATCCGCCTTCAGCATCGATCGCGCATACACTACCTTATCCTCAGCTGCACACTTACAGGTCTCAAATACCATCTCGATCTCTTCGATCCATCGTAATGCTAAAACTGGATCACGCTCCCCCTTGTAGACAGGAGGCTTGCAGGCAACAAACGCCTTGTAGCTACACCCGTGAGTCGACCTGGGTGGATCCCCACCTGCGGGTGGTGTCTGCTGCGAACCTCCGCCGACCACAGTAGCCAGTAGGCTAGTCATTCCGGAATCCTCTCGACCACCGTCAGATTTCGACTTCTCTTGCTGGTTCAGTAAGGTCTGCAAAGCGTCCTGAATCTTTCCCATCTCTGTCTGAAAGGCCTCATGAGTAACAAAAGCTGCCGGTTGGCTGGCGGAACTCTCTTGATGCGATGGTTCTGGTGCGACGGGCGGCCTTTCACTATGCGCCCTGCGGTTACCCCTGGTCTGACGTCGAGTTCCTTCATTAACCACTGTCGCGGCCTTGCGAGGTCTCCCTTTTCCACGACCCTTACCCCGAACCGCGGTCGCACGAGTAGGCGGCGGTGGAGCCTCGGGGTCCGGTATCACTCTGCTGCGTAAACTACGTCCAGCCATCGATACTGAAACAGTGGTATAAAATTTAGATAACCCTAAACAACTGGATTTACAGGCAGTGTGAGTGTTCACATGTATTCACAGTCCCGTGACTACACTGGCCAGGTGTAAGCACGTTTCCATGGTACACGCTAGTCCTCGCACTTCCATACCCGACCACGACTCATAGGCAAAAATCCTAATGTCCTAATATCTCAGCTGTGTTCCCTCTCCTACAGTTTAAGACTAGGCCCAATCCTGGTCACCTAATTCACTTAAACTAGTGCTCTGATACCAATTTGTAACACCCCAAAACCCATACGATAATAATAAAGCATAACGTAAATTCCCAGTGATCTAATACGCAAAAATAAGAATTCTCAAATCAAAGGTACGGGTTAATAGTGCATGCGGAACATCCCTCCACAGCTGAGATTCTAAAATTAGGACAGAGTACTAACTTCTACCGGTAGAGCTACTCTAGACGTCTACCCTCCTTGCCTCTCGCAACGCGATCTTTCCCTGAAAAGGTTTTAGATTTTGAAAACGAGGGTTAGACCGGAAGGTCTAGTGAATTCCCTCAAAACAGTTAATCAACAATTCCGGCCCGCTGGCCGTAAAATCAAAATTTAATAATAATAACAATGCAAATGTGTTACGGACAAAGAACTTCTACAAGGCACCAAGGCCACAATCACATCACTCCCAATGGACGCTATCCCGAGGTACCCCCAAATGGTGGACCAGACCAAATGGTAAACACTCCCAAGGAACATACAGTTCCAAGGTACCCAATGTCCATACTTGCAACACATTTCATTCCGAAACATTTCAACATTTACATTTCAGCATGCATTAAACGTAATCCAACAATTATCCATATTTCCACAAAAACATTTCATCATCATTAGCAAAACAGTTCGCAAATCGAATGGATATATATTTATGAAAGCAGTGAAAACTATCCATTCATTTTCAGGCAAGGGAACTCACCTGGTTGGCTGTTCTGAGATTCTAGCAACTTCCCCAACGGTTTTCCTACAATCGAAGATACTAAAGGCTTAACACTAACATAAAAGTTTAACCAAGAGACCCCACAAAACGAGTCGGGATCTATGCTTTCTCGAGTCGGGAATAATCTAAGTCCAGAGTCGTCCCTTAAACACACCGAGTCGGGTTTCGTGGTATCCCGAGTCGGGAAATACCAAAAACCCGAGTCGTAACTTGGCTGAACAAACGGTACTCAACACAAGACCGAGTCGGGTTTCACACTTTCCCGAGTCGGGAATAGTACAAAACTCGAGTCGTAACTTAGCTCAACGAAACAATACCCCAACTAACACCGAGTCGGGAAACCAAATCTCGAGTTGGGAAACTCGACTGGCGGAGTCGGGAAACACGACTGGCCGAGTCGGGAAACCCAACTGGCCGAGTCGGAAAACCCAACTGGCCGATTCGGAAAACCCAACTGGCCGAGTCGGAAAACCCAACTGGCCGATTCGGAAAACCCAACTGGCCGAGTCGGAAAACCCAACTGGCCGATTCGGAAAACCCAACTGGCCGAGTCGGAAAACTTCGCAGATTTACAAAAACAGCCTAGAACTCGATTTTTAAGGCTCTAAATCAATCCAAAATGATTTTAATTGATTCTAACACACTTTCTAACCAATCTACCATAACTTTTAAGCTATAAAACGCCTAATCATACCTTGGCTTCGATGATTCCCGAATATGATGATGATGCCCCTCTTCCAAGAACACACACAAACAACACACTTAAACTTTGCTAAAAATGGCTTAAACCCTAAAATTGTCCCTTAAATAGCTTGGATTTTGGGCCAAGCCCATACCTTAAATGGTATAATCCAAGTCCATTAATAACTTTCAAAAGTTACACTTTCAACCCCTCATTCCACAATTTCATTCAATTTAGGTAATTAATGCCAAGAATTTAAGATACTACAAAACTAATATTCTCGGTTATTACATCACACCCCCCTTAAAAGATAAATGAACCATTGTGGATGATATTTTGCAATTAATGTTTATTGGCTTGTTTTTGATTAATTGAATGTCGTTTATGGTTCTTTCTTGATTATTGTTGTTGTGGCGATTTGAAATCACTTGGTTGGGTGTATTTGTTGGACCAAGACAGATAGACTCCGAAAGGATAATCAACCTACCTTAGCCTGACTTGGACCGTAGAGTTATGTTAAGGGGTTACTTTGACCATTAGTGACCGAGAGTAAAAGAGCCATCACAATAATTGATTAGGAATGATTTGTCGATTCTAGATTGTGGACCAAACGATTTAGGATTAGAACTAGGAGGACCGAGTCCTAGTTTAACCATAAATTGCATGTTAGGGTGTCCCAGACTTAAATTCCTACAATAGTCAAAATAACCAAACTTTCGATCTATTCATGTCATCCATATTGGGGATTCGTGTTATCATGATAAGTGCTGCTGTTTTCTTTTATTAAAACTTAAATCATAATTTCATTTGCTTTCTTAGTTTTACTTAGTTAATTGTCTTTTTAAGTAATTAAACCTTTTTCATACAAAACCCCCCCTTTTTGATTAATTAAACTAATTCGACTTTAGTCTACAATAACTTGACCGTTCCCAGTGGTAGATACGATACCTGGACTTTCCTACACTATATTACTCACGATCAGGTACGCTTGCTTGTATATGTGGTAAGACAGTGGCTAGGCATTAGAGGTTAAAACTTGTTACGCTTTTTATATATGATAATTACCGCATCAGGGAGGTACCGGACCAAAATGCACTTAGAGGGACCGAAACATGTACGGAAAGTTACCGTGGTTCCGAAAAGATCTAGGAGTCATATCAGTTAGATATGATTGGTAAAAGTCCTTACCTACCGAAATAAGTACGGGCCTGGTGGAGTAAGAACACACCGCACATCAGGACGTATGAAATAAGGATCCTAGTCCAATAAATTGATCATTTAAGGGTTTATTGATATTTGTTGGAAATTAATCTATTTACAGTTGCTAAAAACCAAAAGTTTTAAATGTGTAGATGGCAAGCACTGTTACCAGCACAAACAATCTTTCCCTCCGCTATATCCTTGAAAAGGACAAGCTAACCGGCCCCAATTTCCTTGACTGGGAGCGCAATCTGATGATTGTGCTCAGAAACGAAAGGAAATGGTATGTCCTTGAAGAGCCTCTTGGGGAGGCTCCTCCAGCAAATGCTCCGGCTGCTGCTAGAAATGCTCACAAGAAGCACTCAGATGATCTCCTAGATGTCGCTTGTCTCATGCTTGCAACTATGAGCCCAGATCTACAAACAGGGCTCATAAACACAAATGCTTATGACATGATCCGCCAGTTGAGGGACATGTTCCAGACACAGGCTCGTACAGAACGTTACGATGCCACAAAAGCATTTAATGAGTGCAAGATGATCAAGGGAACATCAGTAAGTGACCATGTCATAAAAATGAAACGGCACTTGGATCACCTGGAGAGGCTCGGTCACCCAGTTCCGTTGCAGGTAGCAACAGACACTATACTCAACTCACTGTCAGAAGACTACAAGCCCTTTGTAGTCAACTACAACATGAACAACATGGAGAATTCAATAGCGGAATTGCACTCCATGCTTAAGACTACTGAGTTAAATATGGGGACCAAGAATAAAACCAAGGATGTCCTAATGGTGAGAGATGGAGGGGCGAAAAAGAAGCATGGGCATACAAGCACCAGCAAAGGGAAGGGACCAGTTCAGGCCATCCAGGGTGCACCTAAGGTTCATAACAATGGCAAAGGCAAGGGCAAGGGCAAGGGCAAGAAGGTTAAGCCAATTAAAGCTAGGACCGAGAATCGCTGCTTCACATGCAATGAGGTCGGTCACTGGAGGCAAAACTGCCCAAAGCTTCATGAAGCAGGTATGTAAACCTCAGATATTTGTGATTGCTTTAGTCTGTCACTTTTTTACTTATGAGTTATTGTCTTGAATAAATATCTGATATGCATGAAGTTTTAAAACTGACAAAGTCAAGTTTTGACTTGACTTGAAATAAGATCCTAGACATTGCCTATTACACTAACAGAGTTACTTCAATAGTTTTATTTAAATTGAAGTAATTTATATGAAAACTGTTAAAAACACATGAAATACTATTTTATAGGAATGTGTTTTTGGGAATAAAACATTTATGAGTAAAAGATTATGAAATAATTTTTGTGATCAGGTTTGATTACTTAAATGTTTAAAAGAGAATTTAGGATATTAACTCAGATAGCGTTAATAATAACAGTGTTTATAAAACTAGGAAAATTCCTAGTTTTGGAATTAGGATTTAACAAAATCCAGTTAAGTTTTATAAATGATAGAATTCTCAAGTTCATTACTTAAAATAGAATTGACTAATCAAAGCTTTGACTAAGTCAATAGTAAATTTTGAGTAATAGTTGGTTTTCATATAGGCTAGTGGGATAAGAATTCATATAGGCTAGTGGTTTTCATATAAGCTTTGACTAAGAATGAAAGATATATTTATTGATTCAATATATCTCGGAATTCATGATCCAGGTAGGATAAGAATTCATGAGATATAATTTACCTTACAGTCAAAAGGATAAAAGTTTCAAGATCTTTGAAACAAAATAAAGTCATGACTGACTTTAAAATCAATAATTAAATATGTTGGAGAAAATTTGCCAGTATGGTGAATGGAATCTGATTTCAGGTAGAAGTCATTCATCTACACAGCAACTAAGGAAAATTGCAGTTCAATCTTACATATTCAGGGAAAAACTAGGAGTTATTCCGGGTCTCCAAGTTCAGGGAATATAAAATAAAAGACTAATTTTGTTTAAGTGCTTGCAAAACAATAATTAGCATAATCAAGTGAATTGTATCAGTATATATAAACTTGTATTATTTGGTTATCACTTTGATTAAAATGGCAAACTTTAATCAAAGGGTTTAAATTGAAGATAGGTGATACTTCATTTTAGATCAGTATTTAACAAACGTTGAATAGATATCATAAAAGTTATTAAGAAATGTCATTAATTTTGTTATTATTACAGAGTGTAATATGGACTATACAAAATTAATTTCTTTATCACTTTTATAATTTTGCATGTTTTATAATCCAGGAGTGAAACTAGTTTACAGTTTTTCAATCAAAATTTGTCCATGACAACTTATCGTGGTGGGAACCCGATAAGGTGTTAAAGTCATTGTGAACTTTTGGTAAGTTATGATCAGTTGTTGAATAACAGCTACAAGTGTTGTAGACCAAAAGTTGCACAGATATTTGATAGAGTAGCAAATATCGTGATTGTGATTGCTTTAGTCTGTCACTTTTTTACTTATGAGTTATTGTCTTGAATAAATATCTGATATGCATGAAGTTTTAAAACTGACAAAGTCAAGTTTTGACTTGACTTGAAATAAGATCCTAGACATTGCCTATTACACTAACAGAGTTACTTCAATAGTTTTATTTAAATTGAAGTAATTTATATGAAAACTGTTAAAAACACATGAAATACTATTTTATAGGAATGTGTTTTTGGGAATAAAACATTTATGAGTAAAAGATTATGAAATAATTTTTGTGATCAGGTTTGATTACTTAAATGTTTAAAAGAGAATTTAGGATATTAACTCAGATAGCGTTAATAATAACAGTGTTTATAAAACTAGGAAAATTCCTAGTTTTGGAATTAGGATTTAACAAAATCCAGTTAAGTTTTATAAATGATAGAATTCTCAAGTTCATTACTTAAAATAGAATTGACTAATCAAAGCTTTGACTAAGTCAATAGTAAATTTTGAGTAATAGTTGGTTTTCATATAGGCTAGTGGGATAAGAATTCATATAGGCTAGTGGTTTTCATATAAGCTTTGACTAAGAATGAAAGATATATTTATTGATTCAATATATCTCGGAATTCATGATCCAGGTAGGATAAGAATTCATGAGATATAATTTACCTTACAGTCAAAAGGATAAAAGTTTCAAGATCTTTGAAACAAAATAAAGTCATGACTGACTTTAAAATCAATAATTAAATATGTTGGAGAAAAATTTGCCAGTATGGTGAATGGAATCTGATTTCAGGTAGAAATCATTCATCTACACAGCAACTAAGGAAAATTGCAGTTCAATCTTACATATTCAGGGAAAAACTAGGAGTTATTCCGGGTCTCCAAGTTCAGGGAATATAAAATAAAAGACTAATTTTGTTTAAGTGCTTGCAAAACAATAATTAGCATAATCAAGTGAATTGTATCAGTATATATAAACTTGTATTATTTGGTTATCACTTTGATTAAAATGGCAAACTTTAATCAAAGGGTTTAAATTGAAGATAGGTGATACTTCATTTTAGATCAGTATTTAACAAACGTTGAATAGATATCATAAAAGTTATTAAGAAATGTCATTAATTTTGTTATTATTACAGAGTGTAATATGGACTATACAAAATTAATTTATTTATCACTTTTATAATTTTGCATGTTTTATAATCCAGGAGTGAAACTAGTTTACAGTTTTTCAATCAAAATTTGTCCATGACAACTTATCGTGGTGGGAACCCGATAAGGTGTTAAAGTCATTGTGAACTTTTGGTAAGTTATGATCAGTTGTTGAATAACAGCTACAAGTGTTGTAGACCAAAAGTTGCACAGATATTTGATAGAGTAGCAAATATCGGACGTGATCCGCGGTTGAGATTACTTCTTGGAAATTGTCATGAGTAAATCTCACAGTGGTTGTCCCTATCACCTGAGGTATCTGGTTTGGTGTCATGAGGACTGCTGAATACTTAGTGCACTCAACCGCTACGCCGTAACAGGGTGGCTATAAAGGGCGTAACTAGATTCAGCGGAAGCCGTGGTGTTAAATGCAGATATGCAAGACGGGATTTGCACCGCTTCTCTGAAGAGAGATATTTCTGGGCCCCTTGACTGACTGAATATACTGATGAAGTGCATGGCCATGCCCAAACGAACTGATTAGCTCTTTGTCGTTTACCTATCAGTAAAAGTCAGATAGTCGAGAAACAGAATCTTGAGTATTTAGAGTTGACACGTTTCAAGCTCATACTCACAGATGAAATATCGAGATGCAAAGGGAAAAACCAAGTTATACCCGATTTATGAACAGTAGTTTCATAGATATTATTTCCTTACGGAAAGTTTATATCACCTGTCTGGGTATAAGAGTTCTTGTAACCTAGTTAGCCTAAGTGCCTGTCTAGGAGCCTCCTTAGGTCTGTGTAATCAGGGAGGTATTGCCAACTTGCACAAGTGGGAGTCTGTTAGTGATTATGTGCAGAAGTTGACAAACCAGTAAGTTACACATCCAATATTACAAGACACTTGAGGGTCACACCTGTGAGGACCTATAAATCGGATAAGTTAAATAAAACCCAGAAATGGAGAGATTGGATTTATAATAGTCAATTATAAATCAGTTGGGTAATTTCAGTCAGAAACCCAAAAGTTCGAGGGTTATTAATTAATTAAGCAAATTATATATTTATTAGATAAATAAATATATAATAGGATAATTAGTTAATAAGTAATTATCTAGAATAATCTTTTCTTAAAGGAAAAGAAAGGAATTAGATAATTAAAGGAAACTGAATAAGATGGAAACTGTTTTTATTTCATATATAAATAAGCCTTATGGGTTTAAGATTAATCATTCAGTTATTATTTTATAATCAGTTTTCTGAAAAATCCCCTCTTCTCTCTCTCTCTCTCTCCTACTCGGCGCCGCCCCCCTTTCCCGCTACCAAACCAGTTCGGTTTTCAGCTTATTCGGGTTTTCGTTCTGCTAGAGGAACATTCGTTTGGTCGTTCATTGGTGGACTTATTCTCAAGCAATCCAGGTAAACCATTCTAACTTTTAACTGTAGGATTAGATAAGAAAACGATAAAGATATGTGGATATCTAGGGTTTTGTATCCAAATTGCTTCCGCACTCGATCGAATCAGTATGTTTTCGGTCATATGGATCTTTGACCTGATTGGTCATTAGGTTTATAGAATTTCTTGAACCAGCTAGGTTTTTGAGATCCATGATGATCCTCGTGTCAGATTGACCCGAGGGATCCCACAAAAACCCAACATTGGAAAATACTGATAAGAAACCATTCATTCCATCTGTGATATCACCACCTGACCTGGAGTTAAAACAACTTCCTCCTCACCTAAAATATGCTTTTTTGTGTGAGGGAAATAAACTACCTGTGATTATCTCTTCTTCCTTGGAAGAAAAGCAAGAGAAAAAGCTCGTGGATATGTTGAAGTTACACACCAAAGCTATAGGATGGACTATTGCTGATCTTAGGGGGATTAGTCCCGCTATTTGTCAACATAAGATTATCCTAGAAGACAAAAACTTCACGTCCAGAGAGCCACAGAGAAGACTGAACGCTGTCATGAAAGAAGTAATGAAAAAGGAAATTTTAAAATGGTTAGATGCCGGAATCATTTTTCCAATAGCCAGTAGCTCTTGGGTAAGCCCGGTCCAGTGTGTCCCAAAGAAGGGAGGGTTCACTGTCATTACTAATGACAAGAATGAACTCATCCCTACCAGAGTAGTCTCCGGATGGAGAATTTGCATGGACTACCGGAAACTAAACAAGGCTACACAAAAGGACCATTTTCCACTACCTTTCATGGATCAGATGTTAGACAGGTTAGCAGGAAAAGAATATTACTACTTCTTGGATGGTTATTCAGGGTACAATCAAATAGCCATCTTACTAGAGGACCAAGAAAAGACCACCTTCACATGTCCCTATGGCACATTTGCTTTCAAGAGAATGCCATTCGGACTGTGTAATGTACCAGCCACATTCCAAAGATGCATGATGTCCATATTTTCTGATATGCTGGAAAAGTCTATAGAAATCTTTATGGATAATTTTTCAGTATATGGCTCATCTTTTGATAATTGTTTGGAAAATTTGGAAAAAGGTCTTGTACGTTGTGAAGAAACTGACTTGGTTCTGAACTAGGAAAAGTGTCACTTCATGGTAACAGAAGGAATTGTCCTAGGCCATTTAATTTCAAAACGGGGAGTTGAGGTAGATAAAGCTAAACTTGAAGTTATTGAAAAACTACCTGAACCAACTAACGTAAAGGGAATCAGAAGCTTTCTTGGCCATGCTGGCTTTTATAGACGATTCATCAAAGATTTTTCAAAAATTGCAAAACCTTTATGTCTATTATTGCAGCATGACCAAAAATTTGATTTTAATAATGAATGTAGAAATGCATTTGTTACTTTAAAGAAAGCTTTGATAACCGCACCGGTAGTTGTTGCCCCAGACTGGGACAAACCTTTTGAAATCATGTGTGACGCCAGTGATTAGGCTGTAGGAGCAGTTTTGGGTCAAAGAAAAGATAAAATCTTTTATTCCATCTATTATGCAATCAAAACCCTGAATGAAGCACAAATTAATTACACAACAACTGAAAAGGAATTATTGGCAGTAGTTTTCGCTTTTGAGAGATTTAGGTCTTATTTGATTGGCACCAAGGTCATTGTACATACCGATCATGCTGCCATTAAATACCTAATCTCAAAGAAAGATGCAAAACCAAGGCTAATAAGATGGGTTTTGTTATTGCAAGAATTTGACCTAGAGATTGTGGATAGAAAGGGAACTGAAAACCAAGTTGCAGACCATCTTTCTAGAATAGAGAAACCTGTTGAACCGGAGGGAGAGATAACTGATACTTTCCCTGATGAGAGGATCTTGAGTGTAGAAGTTGAGATGCCATGGTTTGCTGACATAGCAAACTACCTTGCTTGTGGCATCAAACCATCTGATTATACTCCTCATATGTATAAAAAATTCTTTCATGATGTCAGACATTACTTATGGGATGAACCTTTCTTGTTTAAACTTGGTACAGATCAGATCTTAAGAAGGTGCATTCCCGAATTAGAAGTGGTTGCAATTTTACAGCAATGTCATCAGGCACCATACGGAGGACATTTCGGAGGACAAAGAACAGCAGCCAAAGTGTTACAATCTGGATTTTATTGGCCAACTCTGTTCAAGGATGCCCATAACTTCACACAAAGATGTGAAGAATGCCAAAGAACAGGCTCCATTTCCCAAAAAATGAGATGCCACTGAATGGGATCCTTGAAGTTGAGTTATTTGATGTATGGGGAATAGACTTTATGGGACCATTCCCCTCATCAAATAATTGCCAATACATTCTCTTGGCTGTAGATTATGTCTCCAAATGGGTGGAAGCAGTGGCATGTGCATCAAATGATGCTAAAACTATGGTGAAATTCCTCCAAAAACAAATTTTCACAAGGTTTGGAACCCCCGGGCACTAATCAGTGATGAGGGTACTCACTTTGTGAACAAGATGTTAAGTGGAGTTCTTGCTAAATATAACATTCACCACAAAATTGCCACCGCTTACCATCCGCAAACCAACGGATTAGCTGAACTCTGTAACCGTGAAATTAAAGGGATTCTGGAAAAAGTTGTAAAGCCTTCTAGAAAAGACTGGTCTTTGAAACTTGACGATGCTTTATGGGCGTACCGAACCGCTTTTAAAACTCCAATCGGTATGTCTCCATATAAGCTCGTATTTGGCAAAGCCTGTCATCTCCCTTTAGAACTAGAACACAAAGCTTATTGGGCAACAAGGGAATTAAACATGTGCATAACTGATGCCGGAAAAATAAGAAAACTTCAACTCTGTGAGATGGAAGAACATAGAAATATGTCTTATGAAAATGCTAAACTTTATAAGGAAAAAACGAAGCAATGGCATGATAAGAAAATCCGTCCCAGAGAGTTGAGAGCAGGCCAGAAATGCTTATTGTTTAATTCCCGACTGAGATTATTCCCAGGGAAACTAAAGTCTAGATGGTCAGGACCATTTCTGATCCATAAGGTTTACCCTTATGGAGCAGTAGATTTAGTAAACCCAAAGGATAACACTGTGTTCAAAGTCAATGGCCAGAGAGTTAAGCTTTTTCATGATCCTGTTGAAACCCCGGAGAGTCAGCCCAAGGAGTCCGAGTTATCATCTTAATCAGAATGGTTTTGTTTGTAAATAATTTTCTTTGTTCGTAAATAGCTATATTAGATATATTCTTTTTACTATTTTGTGCAGGAAGGATTTGAAAGCTGAAGAGAATGCTGCAGCACAGGATGCTGCAGCATGAGGAATAAAACGACTGATCATCCAAATGGCTTCAATTCAAATTCAAACGGGAAGGAGTTACACTATCCTATCACTTTAAGGATAGTACACCTATATCAGTTAATACCCGGCAGATAATAACTACCTAGTACCTTCTCTGAATATCATGATGCTCTTTCTGAAATTTGCACTGTTCATATTAATTAAAAAAAATTTTAGATTTCTTACCACAAATCCTCTACAAATAGTAGCCTAAGTTATCTGATTTTTACTCATCTCCTCTCTAATCTTCTCAAGTTCAAAGGTGTTTCATTTTAAAAAGTCTTTTTGGGTCAAACTTACTTTATAAGAAAACCACTTCACTTTTGTTTTTCAAAAATCAGTAATTAGAAAAACCACTCTCTCTCTCATAAAAACCACACTCTCTCTCCTCCAAAACCGTGTGCCACCATCATCCATTCGTCTTCTTCTTCTAATTTCCGGCCAACTCTCCGGCCAGAAGATTCCGGCGAACTCCGTACGACCACCACGATGGCTCGACGACATAGAGATGTCGTGATAGAAGAAGGAGCCGACCGGAGGCAGCTCCGGCGTAGCCTCCGACACCAAGCGGCGTTTCGAGCTCCGGCGACCAATGCGGAACCAGAACTGATCGACTTGGACGCCGACGACTTCACCATC
Organism: Centaurea solstitialis; assembly: GCA_030169165.1. Taxonomy (NCBI): domain Eukaryota; kingdom Viridiplantae; phylum Streptophyta; class Magnoliopsida; order Asterales; family Asteraceae; genus Centaurea; species Centaurea solstitialis. Next base: position 36,250,388 of record CM058043.1, read on the forward strand.
ATCGCCGACGTCCCAGCCCCGGAGGCACCACCACAAGCCACCCACCGGCGACCAAAACCGAAGGCAAAAAAGAAGAAGGCCGGCGTAGGAAGCTCTAAGGTCGGCGATGGAATGACATCTGAGGTAAACACCGAAAACCCTAACCCTAACCTTACCCCTTCTGCCACCCAAAACGCTGGTGTAACCAGTGTCGGCGCAACACCAACCGACGAAAACCCTAACCCTACGCCCAATTCTGTCACCACAGACCCTAACTACGCCATCACCACCACTCTTCCCACCGAAAACCCTCCTAAACAACCACCCACCACTACCAATCCACCTAGAACTCCGGCGTTGACTGCTGCCGGAGCCACCACCATCACACCTACAGCCTCAAAAACCCAGAAACCCCTTCTCGAACTACCAAAACAGAAAACCCCTCTCGGTCGATTCACCCGAGCCTCTATCATACTCACCCGTCAAGCCACATCCTTAACCATCACCGAACCGATAATCTCTGAATCAGTCGCTCCCGAACCACGTATCGAAATACCACCTCAGTTCCGTTGGCCTAAACACCGCTCGGTCGAGATCTTCGACCACACTCCAGCAAAAGAAAACCCTTTGGTGGTGGTGTTGTACCAACCTCCGGTTATCACCGATCACCTTCCGATCAGCAACACGAGGAACACTTCTGAGGTAAATGAAGTGTTTTTGGAAGGTACTTATACATCTTGTTCTGATGAGGATGTCGAGATAGTTGTGGTCCCAAACAAAAATCCTAAAAAGGTAATTAATGAACTTGAGTGGAACCCACACGAGACTTCTGTCTCCTTTCACGCAATAAACAATACTGTGGTGGAGCCCAATCCCTCAAATCATTTAGAATTTTTGGACCATGACTATGAGGAATCACGTGCTTTTGGCCTAAATAATGTGCTTTGTGATTCGGACTATCTGTCTTACGACACTGTGTCGGACGACGATGTACCCATCATTTCCCTTGTTAGCAAGAGGAAACAAAAAAAATTGGGTAAAAGGCCAATGGTACAAACCGATGTCGTGGAAACCACTCGTAAGAAAAAACGTCGTGTTAAGACTTTTGATGAGTTCGATATGGGTGGTGCATCAGTCCCGGGGTGGGCCAACTGTGGTACGACTGCCACTTTTGAGAAGGGAGAGTCGAGTCGAAGTGGTGGGAAAAGAAAGAGGGGTAAGAGGGCTGTCCGTTTTGTCACCCGACCAAAACTACCAAACAACGGGTTTAGTTCTAAGGCCGCTCTTAAAGCATGGGACAAGTTCAAGTCCAAAAGTGGTCTACCCAACAAGGGTTTTGACCAACAAAGCCTTAACGACTACTACTTTATTCGTCGAGTGGTAGACGTGCATGGTTTGGACGAAATGGTTAAAGTTGATACATCCCACAATCTCACGCTCCTTCGCGAGCTTTATACCGAGTTGTCCGTAGCCACGTCCCACAACTCACGGTGAGGGGGGTCACCTTTCGGTTAAATGGGAAAACCTTCAATAAGCACTTTAACCTCCACCCACCACAGAAAACAGAGTACAAGAGGCTGCTAAAAGAACTCGATTGAGATCTGTTGGAGGAAATTATCGAGACTGTTGGGAAGGCCGGGACAGCTTGGGAACCACATCCTAACCCGGCGAAACGCACGTTCAAAGCCATGTATCTCTCGGCTGATGCGAATGTGTGGATGAACTTTATTCGCCATTCCATCAGCCCCACGACTCATGATTATAAAATCAGCGTACCTCGTATGTTGTTACTCTTTTGCTTAATCACAGGAAAGTCAGTGAACATCGGGAAGATCATGCGGGACAGCTTGCAGGTATGTCTCACGCAGTACAAGCGAGGCAAGCTCTATCTTGCTAGTACTCTGACGAATATCTTGGCTGCTAAAGGCGTGCCTTAATACAAATGTGATATGATCGTGCGTGAACAAAGGCAGAAGGCCGTAATCGATCTGAAGGCTGTAACACGGCTGCGAGAGAGGCGCGATCGAGATGTAGGGGCTGCGGAGCTGATGTCCACGGTCCAGGAGCTGCTGACTCAAAACGGCAGCCTGATGGACGTGTTACTTCGCCAAAGAAATGAGTGTATCGAGAAGATCGAGGAGCTGTGGAACGAGGTGATTGGCTCGAGAAACGAGGAGGTTAATGTAAGGCGAGAAAAGGTGAGTTCGAAGAAGACAACGAGGTCTACCGCTGCTGCCGGGGTCCGCATGACGATAGGGCCAAAGCTGAAAATAGGAGCAAAGACCAAACGAATCACCAAAACCGAGAAGATGCTTCGGAAGATGATGGCGCGAAATACCGAGCTGCTGGAAGAAGTGAAGAAGTTACGAGAGGCGGCGGATGGCGAAACGGGACCTACTCCCCCCGAGTAGGCAGGTTTATCCCTTTTCCAAAAATGCTTCAATTATTATATATGTGTTAATTATATATGTGTTAAATAGATGTGTGTTAAGTATCATGTGTAAAATATATATATATATAAGTGTTTTATATGTTTAATAGTACAAAACTGTTATATATGCTTATAAGTGGATAATTATAATATGTGTTACATACAGAAAGTTCATAACTTAGGACTAGATAATATGTTTACTTAAAATATATGTGGTTAGTTTTTTTTATATATATATAAGCATATGTGTTAACTTGGAATATTGTAAACGTCGTGATTGTATTTTTATTTTTATTTTTTTATGTTAAGGATTCATGTTAGGATAATCACACATGCATAGCTAGAATAATTCTGGTTTGTCGCTATACAAAATGTTTGATAAATGTTATGCTAGAACTAGCTTTTCACATACTTGGGACGAAAAATTTGGTCCATTTTCTTGGTAAAAATAAAAACACATCGCATGGCCATTTCATTCACCCAAAAGCCAACTCATATCACCACTACAATTCCATAACCCTATCACTCTTTCAATGCGGACATTGAAGATTTCTATTTGAGGGTGGTAGGGTGTCTTTCATGGCCATACGAATTGTATCATGCCATAGTTCAAAAACACCAAAGACTCCATAGGAGTAGGTGTATCACAAAAGCATAAACCACATGAAGAAACGCCAGCATATCCCATAGGGATAGGTGTTTACACAACAAGAAAGCACAAAATTGGTCAAAATTTTTAAAACTTTCTGTGTTGTGCGTTTGAGAAAAAAGGCATGTAAGTAAAAAAGTCGCCAAACGAGAGAACCCATCAAAGGCCAAATGAATATTTTTACCAAGAAAATGTGCACCAAGACAAAAAGATTGGAAAGCTAGCTTATGGTTCATTTACATAAGTTGAATGTGTATGTGTGTACTTGAGATTTATGAAGAGCTATGTGTTACACGTTGATGCGCATCTATCATTATCCTTGGCATAATTTTTTTTTAGTATAATATTTTATTTTGATTTTTCTTGCTTGGGGACAAGCAAATATTCTATTTGAGTTTTCTTGCTTGGGGACAAGCAAATATTCTATTTGAGGGTGGTGATAAGCTCTATATTTTAGTGCTTATTTCACTTTGTTTTTATAGTTTTTATAGGACTTTGTGTGTTTCATATCCCAAAATATGTTATATATATAGGTTTACATTTAATAGCATAATTGAAGCTTGGAATTGGGATTCACTTGGTTTACGCATGATCGGGAGCTAATTTCACTTGTTTTTGGAACAGATGGAAAGAAACGGGATGTTGCAGCACTGGGAAGGACTGCAGCCGGGCTGAAGACGGATTTTTTGTGGGACAGTTGATATAGTGGGAGTGGAAATGCTAATATCCAACCTGGAAATAGCTTTTTGTGGGACAGTTGTTTATACTCATTACATCCCTTGATGAACCTTCCTAGTAATTTCTAAGTATTGTAATAACTAGTTAAACTCTTTTAATTTAGCTATTATATTAGGATGGATGGAATATTACACTTTTGGCCCCTCTCTCCCCTTATAAATAGAGAGCTTGGGGTACCATTAATTTCCATCCCACCATAACTGAAAATTCAGTTATGCCTTCTTCCCTACTCCTCTTTCTAAGCTTTTAATATAAGAAATCTTTTGGTACTTGTCTTGTTCTTATTTTCTAGAAAATCTGTTAAAGGGCTGCAGCAACTCAACATTTACTGCAGATTTTAGCATTTATTTCGATATATAAAGTTCAATCATTTGCAACTCGTTTTCATTAAACTCTAAACGTTTTAGATTCTGATTTTCCAAAGTTTTTAATGTCAAAAGCTTCCAACTTTGGGTGGTGATCATTGTCTTTTACAAGCTTTCAATAGATAGAATTTATATTTATCATTTGTACATTGTCGCTTTACATTCTTGCACCTTTAAATTCCTTTCTTACTTTCATTGCAATTTATATGCTTTATTAGTTAGAGTTACATTATTAGTCAATTATATTCTTGCTTCAATTTACTTACGTATTTATATGCTTCATTCAATAATTGTTCAATCACTTACAAGCATGAGTGGCTAAATATCACTAGTTTGGGTGTAAGATCAAAGATGGTAGTTTTAGTTGGAGGAAAATAGATAACTTTTTGGTAACAAAGAAAGCTTATCATCTCAAGCTTGTTCTCCAAGCTACTAATAAAATTATTTGACATTGGTAATTTTATGGAATATTAAAGTACAATGGTTTGGAGACAAACTATTAACATGTACATCACTTATAATAGGAATTAAAGGGTAGGTTTGAGAAGATCACCTTTTATTCCTATTCTAATGTGATTGAGTTTCAAAAATAACCACTAGTTAATAAATACAATGAGATGACCCTTTTTATAAAGACATTAGTCATATATCGAAACTTGCTTGATATGGAATAATGAAGAGATTTATTAATCCATAGGTTTTTAAGAACTCCATGAAATTGTTAATTAATTAGATATCACACAGAGATGTGGATTGAATATTGATCTAATAACGAAATGGTGATAATCCGAGAGGATTCAACTTATAACCAATGATAAGTTTGTTTTTGTTACCATAAACTTGTTATCTATTAAACTGACACTAAAATACCATCCTGAACCTTACACCCGAGCTTCTTTTAATTATTGTTCAAAGTTCAAACACAATCAACCAAATCAAAGATATTTTCTCCAAATTCGTCATCTGAAATCTTTTCTTTCAACATCTTTTAAGGCAAACTTTTTAGTTCAATCCCTGAGGACGATATTTGGTTTTACAACCACTTTATTACTTGAACAGGCGACATAGTTTCAACGAGTATACTTGCTTATTGATTCTATTTGGTCTAGGGTAATTTCCGAGTTTTTACTAACAAAGGAATTCTTCCATCAGTTACCACATTTCATTCATTTTCGAGTAAATTTTTACAGGATTTTGGACAATCTGCCTTTGGTAATTCTTATAGTAGCTTGCTTATGATTTATATCTGCATAGATATCTAGTTGATCATGGAGTTTTGCTATTTTCTTGTTAATGACTCAAACCATTAGGATAAGCAAACACGGTTTAGGTGATCTATTATATATTTATTGATTGTCGTCTTTTCTTGAAGAAATGCATAAAAACAAAGTATTGGTTGATGTATGTTTATTTATTTTTATTTTTTTGGGAAAAAGGGACGATGTCCTCAAAGAAAACTTTATTCACAATATAAAAGATTACAAAAATGTAAGTGGGAAAAAAGATCCCCTAACAAATGCTTAGGTAAAAAAGGCAACAAAGGCCAAAACCAATGTACAATACACAAATAAAACCCAAGAATCCCAACAATTTAAAAAATCCAAATTAACTTTTACAAAAATACCTATTTGAATCTTCCCCTTCAAAACTTAAATTGGTCGGCCCAGCTTCAAAATCAGAATTATTAAGCTTGAATAAATCTATTAGCCATGGCCCAATCTTTCATCCAACCCAAAAAATCCTTCATTTGCAAAATGGCCCCATTATATCATCAAACCACAATCCAAAAGAATTTCAGATGATGAATAACCTGTAGCCCAAAACTAAAAATATAGCCCAATTCTCCATTAACTAAAACTTAGGCCAACCCAATACCTTTTTCCAAATAATTGTCAGCCAAAATCTTCATCCAATACCCAAACCAAATCTCAATAACGATTAATGACCACATACCCAAATTTGAGAATATTTTCCACCTTGTGTAATTCTTTCGTCCTTTCAACACTCGATCAAGGATAATATTATATCTTAAATTGCTAAGATTTTCTTTTGCATCAACAACTACGACTACTGATGACGCTAATAGTCTCAACATTGGAGTATTTGTGCTTTGACCTATATGAAAGGGTCAAACTGTTATGGTAGCTGAATCACTACAACAAGAAGAGAAGGTTCGAAAAGCTTAAAATTCCATAATAAATAGAGTCTAGTTTTTTTTTATTGTACTTTGTCTAAGGATGATTATAATGCAAAAGGTGATTTTGTACAAATGTTATATATAAGGTCAAACAACATGCCCTCAAGGCTCTAGAAGAAGCATCATAAATACATCGTTATTCAATAACGAGAGCAAACTAAAAAGATCGAAGAAGTTCTGTTGTAGGCTATTATATATCAATTGATGGTTGTTTTGTAAAAGCATGTATATATCAAATGTAGAGTGTTAGCTACAAACTACAAAAATCAAATCAACCACATGTTCCCTTAGGTTGAGCATTGGGATGGTGCGTATTTTTTGTAAAATCATCAAAAGGCCCTCACATGACTAGCACGTAAGGGTATTAATGAAGGCAATTTAAAAAACGTAAAAAAGAGTGACCTTTTTTTACAAGCAAATTCAAATACACGGGTTCTACATAATTTGTAATGAGAAAATAAAGAAATATATTACATGACTAAAACACCCATATGTTAATCGGGTTGACAAGATTTTTTTAATAGAGGTAGGAACCGAGACCAAGTTCATCAAAACAGTTAAACCACTAGGCTTTTTCAAGAACTAATTCTCTTGCAGGAACTCAAGATGTTAAAACATGTAATCCTTAGGGACTAAACGTCTAACTCTAACATTTAAATAAACATTAAACCTAACCTGTAGTTGACTACTTCTGTATTGCTTTAGTTCATCAGAAAACATCAAAGATTCAAAAGTAGATTCAGTTGCTGTTGAGTGATTTCTCCATCTGTTAATTTGTTGTCAATCTGGTTGATCGATCTCTCCCTCTATTTCACGGTATTCTTCTTCCTTTATCGTTCTCAAGTTGAAAATTTTATTTTCTAGGGCTAATTTGTTACCTGTGCACATCTGTTTCTTGTTTTCTTAATTGGCTGAAATAAATGGAAGATCAAATTAGCATTTTGATGAAAACCCACTTGATAAATTGAGTCAACAGCTATTCAATTGGTTTAATTTCTTTCTATAATATTCATATTTACATAATCCCTCATTTCTTTTCTCCTTTTACTCATTATATGCTTAATTGCCTGCTTAATTAATATAGGGTTAAGTACATGGGAGTATCGAACTTGTCATGATTTATTATTGTATGTACTTAACTTTAAAACTTACCGATTAATGTATCGAAATTGCTAAAATTGCCATTGTATGTATTTCATGATAAGTTGGATACACTTTCGTGACAAGTTGGATACATTAAATGGTAGGTTTTTGATAAAGTTGGATACATACAATGACAATTTTTGCAAGTTCAGTACATTAATCGTTAAGTTTTAAAGTTGAGTACATACAATGATAAAACGTGACAAGTTCGATACACTCCCATGTACTTAACCCATTAATATAAGGTGGGTTGTTAAGATGCTTGTAAGAAATTAGATTTGAATCATTGTTGGCAACTGTAATTTTTTTTTTTTGGATAGAATATTTCCCTAATTAACAGGGTTTGATATAATTAATAGGATCCTTCATTCATACCTACAATGGCCTCCTCTTCAACTTCTTCATCCATTCACAAGACAAGCTTTAAGTATGATGTGTTTCTGAGTTTTCGAGGTGAAGACACTCGTACCAACTTTGTTGATCATCTTTACCATGCTCTTAAGCTAGAGAACATCGAAACGTACAAGGATGACAAGAACCTCGAGAAAGGGAAGAAAATTAGTAAGGAGCTCATTCAAGCCATTGAAGAATCAAGATTCCATGTCGTCGTTTTCTCGAAGAACTATGCATCTTCATCGTGGTGCTTACATGAGCTTGTGAAAATTATGGAGTGCCAAGAGACGCCGACCGACCACAATGTTTACCCTATCTTTTATCATGTGGAACCCACTCATGTCCGCAAACAAAGTGGAGAATTTGGAAAATCCTTTGCGAAACACGAAAATGATGAGGTTGCCAAGAAATGGAAAGAGGCTCTGATAGAAGCAACATCTTTAAGTGGTCGAGAGTTAAGAACCACAGCTGATGGGTAATTGCCATATCTATTCGATATTCTTTCATTTTGTTTCTTCTTGTTTTTATCAACAAACTTTGAATCGAAATTGCATATTCTTCTCAATAGATTAAATTGAAATATGTTTATATGGCTCCATTATTACTTATTATATGTTCGTATTTGTAGATATAAAAGTTATTATTATTCCTATGGAAATTTGAGAAAGCTAATTGGTTCTTCTTTTAACATATATAGGCATGAAGCTGAATTTATCAAACTAGTTGTTAAGGATATTTCATCGAAGTTACCTACCGTCTATGCTGACGGAAATTTAATAGGCATGAGGGCTCGGATTAATGTTGTAGTTTCATCTTTAAGAACTTTTCCTGATGAAGTTTGCATGATAGGACTCACGGGGATGGGAGGTGTTGGGAAGACAACTTTGGCGAGAGCTGTTTTTGATCATATATGCAAGGAGTTCGAAGGTAGTAGCTTCGTTGAGAATGTCCGGGAATCTTCAAATTCCCTTTTGTTAGGTCTGAAGTCGTTGCAACAACAAGTCCTTAGGGACGTATTAAATAGACAAGACATCATTGTAAACGGTGTTTTTGATGGGAAAACAATGATGAAAAAGCATATGCCTAGTAGAAAGGTTCTTCTTGTTTTAGATGATGTGGATCATATAGACCAGCTTAAGGCCTTAGCCGGTGAACCTAGTTGGTTTATGAAAGGAAGTAGAATCATCATTACAACAAGAGACAAGCAAGTACTCGTAGCACACAAAGTGAACTCAATTCATGATGTTAGTCTCTTAACAGACGAGGAAGCAATTTGCCTCTTGCGTAGGTGTGCATTTGGGACAGAGATTCCAAGTCCAGGGTACAAAGAGCTATCAGAAAAGGTTGTAAGTTATGCTGCCGGCCTTCCCTTAACAATCACAATTTTAGGTTCGTCTCTTTGTGATGCAAAGGAGGATGTATGGATAGATACCCTACAAGAACTAGAAAAAATTCCATTGGATGGAACTCTACAAAGATTGGAGTTAAGCTATAAGGGTCTAGATACCAATTGTCAAGAAATATGCCTTGATGTTGCATGCATACTTAAAGGCTGGGAGAAAGATGAAGCAATCAGAGCGCTTGAAAGCTGTGGATTTCATGCTATACGTGGTTTGAATGTTCTTGAGAAAAAATCGCTCATTACTACTAGAGATGGCTGCTTGGAAATGCATGACCATTTACAAGAAATGGGGAGGTACATTGTTCGTCGTTTGCACCTTGAGGAGCCTAACAAACACAGCCGATTATGGATCAACAAGGAGATTAAAGATATATTGGGTAGTGATCATGTAAGGATTAAGTAAATTTATTGTAAGTTTTAGAAAACTAACACATTTTCATTTGTAATGACATAATTTTCATGGTTATTGTTTTTTGATTATAGGGCACTCATGAAGCAATAAGATGTGTAGAAATGATCGGCTTGGAAATCAATCCAGAAATTGTTATGAAAGGGCTTGGACACATGAAGCAACTTAGGTTTCTTCATGTATATACGTATTATTCCAACACCGATTGGAAATCTGATGAAGTTTGCCCATACTTTCCAGATGCTTTACGATGGTTGAGTTGGGAACGGTACCCTTTCCGGTCTTTACCCAAATCATTTCAAGCAAACAATCTTGTTGAACTTCAAATGCGTTATAGCAAAATTGTAGAACTTTGGGAAGACAAAGATAGAAAGGTAGAATATTAATAGTTGATCGGTTATTTTGCATTATTCATTATAAAATTAATTTTTCGGTTTCATTTGTTATATATTAATTACACCAACACTCAATTCTCTTTTATTTACAACAGGTTCTTCACAAGCTCAGATTTCTTGATCTCGATAACTCAAAGTTGAAGAACCTTGATCTTGGTCTAACCAGTGGCGGAACACGAACCTTAGATCTCGAGGGGCCGAACAAATTTATTGATTTTAATTTGCATTTTTTACATGGGCTTTTAGTTATTGGAACAATGCATATACTGGTTTTCTCGTCCTTCATTGTCCATTTAGGATTTTAAAAGAATTTGCATAAAATTTTCCAAGAAAACTATTGGGTTTTATGTTGATCTTATCTACATGCCAAACATATATAAAGTATAAACTAACAATATATATAATTTTAATATATGATCAATTTATTTAGAAAGTGTTGAGTCTAATACCACTGCTCTCATGAAAAGTTAATACTGCTAATTACCACTGCTGGCAATGGAAGGTTACTACTGCTAATGAAGATTAGAGAATACCACTGCTTGTATGTGATGAAGATCAAGATTACCACTGCTGTATCAGATTACTACTGCTCTTGAAGATTACCATTGCTGGTTTTGAAGTTAACACTGCTGGCGCAAAGTTAACCCTGCTTATGTTTTTAATACTGCTATCAGAAGACGATAAGGAAAGGATTGTGATGACTTGAAGATATAGACAAGATACGATATGCTTGGAGATATTTTAGAGATTATCTTGTAAATCTAGTTTCCTTATTGTAATCTGTTATGTCGTATAAATAGCTGATAGGTTGGTTATTGTTAGATACGAGTTTTTGATAGCTTTTGTGTTAGAATTAAGAGCCTCAAGATTGTTCTTGAAATCCCTGCGATAGAGAAGTATTGCACGTCTGTTTTGAGCCTGTTCAAACAGATTGGGGCTTGTAGTTGTAATCATTAAGCTATTAAGATCAATATACACAGTTTGTTTGAATTCATTGTTCTGTTATTATAATCAAAGTGTTATTCCGCAAACTTCTTTGATTAAGTATTCTGTTCTTGATATTGAGATTTAGATCCTGTCAAGTGGTATCAGAGCTTGTGTTCAGAATACTCTTTAATCAATGGATTCCCAGGATTCTGTTCTTGTGTCCAAAGTCCCCATGCTCAAACCCAATGAGTTTGAGATGTGGAAAATCAGAATTAAGCAATACATGCTTCTTACTGATTATGCCCTATGGGAAATCGTTGAACATGGACCAAGTGTCCCTGAACCTGCTGTTGCTGGAGCACCCCCAAAATCCGATGCAGACAAAAAGAGGAAGCAGACTGAGATGAAAGCCTTAAGCACTCTGCTGTTGGCCATTCCCAATGAATACCAACACCAGTTTTGTACCTGTCCTGATGCAAGATCACTGTGGATTGCACTAGAGAAGAGATTCTCTGGAACCAAAAGTTCCAAGAGAAATCAGAAAGCCCTGTTGAAGCAACAATATGAAAACTTCACTTCTACAAAGAATGAGTCCATGACTCAAACTTTTGACAGGTTCAACAAATTAATTGGAGAACTTGCCAATGTAGATGTGAAGATGGAGAAGGATGAAGTCAATAGAAAATTCCTCAGATCTTTGAGTGAGGAATGGACTATGTACACTGTGTCATTCAGACAAGGAGATGACTTGGAGGACAAGGAGCTTGAAGATCTATACAATGATCTCAGGATTTTTGAAGCTGAAGTGGAGGCCAAAAGAAGACCAACTGGATACTCACATACTATTGCTCTCTATTCCTCTGAAAATCCTTCTTCTAATTTTAATACTGCTAGTACTGCTAATATTAACCCTGCTAATAATAACCATGACAGTACTAATGATAAATCATCTGTGTCACAGGATACTAATGGGGATGCAGTCTTGGAAGCATTCCTTGCCAATCATGTAAGATATCCTCTGATCAATGATGATCTTGAACAAATCAATGCTGATGATCTGGAGGAGATGGACATCAAGTGGCAGATGGCCATGTTAACAATGAGAATGAAAAGATTTATAAGGAGGACTGGCAGAAACAACTTTGATGCCAAAAGAGGAGATCTTGCTGGATTTGACAAATCTAAGGTGAGATGCTACAAGTGCAATGAGCCTGGCCACTTTGCCAGAGAATGCAAAGGGAGTGGCACTCATCAACAAGCCAACAATGGAGGACAAGCACATGCTCCAAGACCCAACAGAGGCACAAATTCCAACTCTTCTCAAGCCTTGGTATCACAAGAAGGCATGGGATTTGACTGGAGTGATCAAGCTGAAGAAGCCATCCAGAATCATGCTTTGATGGCCAAAATTACTGAACCTGAACTTCCAACAGAGGTATCCTCTAAATTATGTTCTGATTCTTGTATTGAAACTGTTAAGAAGTATAGAGATCACAATCAGACTATGAGTGATACCATCAAGACAATGGAAGTTGATAGAAGAGAGTATAGGATAGTCATTGAGAATCTGGAGGACCAAATCAAGTCCTATAAAGAGAATGAACTCCAATTTGAGTATGACTACAATTACTGGAAGTGGGAGAAAAAGGAGTTTGAAAAGAAACTAGTAAAGTCTGGTGAGGAATTAGAATCTGTCAAGAAAGAATTAGAAAAAGCTAAGGAAGATCTTGATAAATTTTCTAAGTCATCTAAAGCCTTGGAAGAAATTCTAAAGGCTCAAGTTCATGATGAACTCAAAAGAGGGATAGGATATCACAATACTCCTCCACCCCGCAATCACACCTATATTCCTCCTACCACAGATATCCTAGATAGACTAAACAGAGAGGAACTGAAAGAAGGAGTGTGTGATATAGATCCCTCAAGCAGTGATGATGAGGAAAAACAAAAGGGAAAGACTGAAAACAAATCCCAAGAGACTGTCCCTGAGGAAAATCAAATCCTCACTAATGAAAAGGGTGGTATGCCCTTTGTACCCAGTAAGATTGCTACAGTCTCTAGGAAAGGGAAGGAGAAAATAGTTGACCAGGAACCTGCAATTTCACAACCAAGTGTCAAAAGTGGTAAACCCACTCATAAGAATGACAGTGATCCTGGTACTTCTAAACAGCCTCAAACAAGTGTCAAACCAAGAGGAAACAAAAGGAATTGGAACAACCAATGGGCTCAAACTCATGGTGTTGATCTGAATAAGATTAACAAACCAAAACCCTGCTTTATATGCTGTAATCTCAACCATCTGGCTAAGGACTGCTACTATAACCCTTTTAATCAAAGAATGACTTTTCAAAATCAAAGGGTTAATTTTCAGAATCATAAGCAGTTCCAAACTAAAAGGACAGAGTATAATAGCAGAGGGTTTGTTCCAAAACCTATTGTTAAAAGACAGTTGGTTCAGAAAAGAAAAAATCAACCTAAAAAGAAAGTCAGTGTCCAAAAGAAAAAGGTTGAAAAGAAGACTGTGAAGATAGTTACAAAATGGGTACCAAAAGCCTCACTAAGCAATACTACTGCTTCCACAAGCAGTGGTAATGAAAGTGTTGCTTCTGAAAGCAGTGGTAACAACCAAAAAGATATAGAGGTTAACACTGCTGCTAGCAATAGCAGCAGTGGTATCTCAAACAATGTTGCCACTACAAATTCTTCACTGAGACAACCCATTGTAACTAAGTACTCAAGTCATGAGATTCCTAACAAGGATTATCTTTTAAAGCTTAACAGATTGACAGAGGTCAATTATGTTAATGAAAAGGGAGAACCCAAGACCATTTTGGCTTGGGTTCCCTCAAGACACTAACCTATTTCCCTTATGTGCAGGGCAACCCAGACAGGAATGAAAACTTATGGCATGTGGACAGTGGTTGCTCTAGGCACATGACAGGCAATAGATCCTTTCTTGAAGACTTCACTACATTCAATGGAGGATATGTTGCCTTTGGAGATAATCCAAGAGGAGGTAAGGTTTCAGGGAAAGTTGATACAGGTTCTATCATCAAGGAAAAGGAGACAGACACACCTTTTGTTCTGTTTCCTCCATCCACCATCAGTTCAGAAGAGAAAGAATCAGAGACTGAAGTACAAGAGGATGCTTCAGAGAATCCAGATGGAGACAAGGAGACTGAAGAGACTCCACAGCTTGAAAGCAATGTGGAAAATGAGACTGGGGATACAAGTGAAATCAATCAACCAGATCCCTCAGAATCTTGTCCTGATGATTCAAATCTAGGGGAACTCCTAGCCGAAGAACCCCTGCACCTAACTAGAACTCAAAAGAATCACCCAGCTTCTCAAGTGATTGGAGATGTGGCATCTCCTATGATTACAAGGAAGCAAAGCAGAGAAGCTGGATATGTGAATACTCATTCTGGGATGTTGTCATGCTTTCTTTCCCAGAATGAACCAAAGAAGGTGTTAGATGCCATGAAGGATCCAAGCTGGATAGAAGCTATGCAAGAGGAGTTACTGCAATTTGTCCTACAGCATGTTTGGGATTTAGTAGATCTTCCAAAAGGACACAGAGTAATTGGCACTAAATGGATATTCAGAAACAAGACAGATGAGAGAGGAATTGTGATCAAGAATAAGGCTAGACTAGTGGCACAGGGGTACACTCAGGAAGAAGGAATAGACTATGATGATGTATTTGCACCTGTAGCTAGAATTGAAGCCATCCGGCTATTCTTGGCTTTTGCATCTTACAAAGGATTCAAAGTCTATCAGATGGATGTGAAAAGTGCATTCCTGTATGGCACTATTGATGAGGAAGTCTATGTCTGTCAACCACCAGGGTTTGAAGACCCTAAATATCCTGACAGAGTTTGTAAGTTGAGGAAGGCACTGTATGGCCTTCATCAAGCACCTAGGGCTTGGTATGATACCTTGTCCTCATATTTGTTGGAAAACAAATTTGAGAGGGGTGTCATTGATAAGACTTTATTCATCAAGAGAACAAAGACTGATATGCTGTTGGTGCAGATCTATGTAGATGATATCATCTTTGGATCAACCAAGGAAGACATGTGCAAGGAGTTCGAAGAACTAATGCACAAGAAGTTTAAAATGAGTTCTATGGGAGAACTAACTTTCTTTCTTGGTTTCCAGGTCAAGCAGAAAAGAGATGGTATCTTCATCAATCAATCCAAATATGTCACCACCATGCTTCAAAAGTTTGGAATGAATGATGCAAAACCAGCAAGCACACCAATGGAAACTCACAAACACCTCACTGCTGATGTTGAGGGGGAGGAAGTTGATGTTCATCAATACAGATCCATGATTGGATCATTAATGTATCTTACAGCTTCTAGACCTGACATTATGTTTGCTGTTTGTGTGTGTGCTAGGTTTCAAGTTAGGCCAAAGGAGTCACATCTACATGCAGTCAAGAGGATATTCAAATATCTCAAGGGTCAACCTAATTTGGGACTTTGGTATCCTTATGACAATTCTTTTGACCTGGTGGCCTACACAGATAGTGATTATGGGGGAGCAAACCTGGATAGGAAGTCAACATCAGGAGGATGTCAGTTCTTAGGAGGAAGATTGCTCTCTTGGCAATGCAAGAAACAGACCACTGTTTCACAATCAACAACTGAGGCTGAATACATAGCTGCTTCTCAATGCTGCTCACAAGTCCTATGGATTCAGAATCAGATGCAGGACTATGGTCTTTCTTTCTTACAGACACCTATATACATTGACAACAACAGTGCTATTAGCATTGTGAATAACCCTGTCAAGCATTCCAAGACCAAGCATATAGAGATTAAGTACCATCTTATCAGAGATTGTAATGAAAAGAAGCTAATTCAAGTTCAAAAAGTCCACACTGATGATCAATATGCAGACCTTTTCACAAAAGCCTTTGATGTAGGCAGGTTCATATTCTTGGTCACAAGTGTTGGAATGATGAACTCTGAATAACCCTTCTTCTTGTTACAATTATTCATGTACTATCTCTGTATATCTTTTCTTTCTTTTTATCTATTGTAAATGTTGATAAGTTCTTTGATGTGGCAGATGGAGTCTCAGAAAAGTTCACAAGCAGTAAGATGGAGCTTTTATTATCAGTTTCAATGCAGCAGTCCATGGAGTGAAATGCTTGTTTTTACAAAGTTTTTAACACTGCTAGACACTCGCCCATTAACACTGCTAGCACTTTCGCCCATTAACACTGCTAGACATTCGCCCATTAACACTGCTAGACATTCGCCCATTAACACTGCTAGACATTCGCCCATTAACACTGCTAAACATTCGTCCATTAACACTGCTAGCACATTTGCCCATTAACACTGCTAGCACAATCGCCCGTTACCACTGTCTATGCATTTGTGTTTTACCCCTGCTCACACACACTCTTGTTAACACTGCTAGTTATTCTGAGGTATTACCACTGCTTTTAATTAAGCTGATGTGATTACCACTGCTTTTAACCTAATGCGTATCATTACCACTGAGGGTATCTTTTAGCACTGCTTTTAAGATAGTTTGACAAATACCACTGCTAGCGTTAATTACCACTGCTTATTTGACCTAGCCCACCCCGTGTTTGTTAACACTGCTAATGGTAGTTACCCCTGCTCTAAAGTGTACTATATAAGCCCTAACTTGACCGCCCTTTTCATTAACGGCTATTCTACACTTTTGCTCTCAAAAACGTTTGCAATTCTTCGATTGATTCTCTCTCAGTGTTCGTGCATTCGAGATTACGATCCAATTTCATCATCTGTTTCGGTTTTCTTAATCGATTGCTAATGGCTTCATTGACTTTTGTCAAGGATCATAACAAGGTTGGATATATTTCCAAGGGTGGAGATTCTGAAGGTTTTGAAGATATAGTTGATTTCTTGGCATCATCTCACATTGCGCACGCCGCAACAATCACTCCTACCATCTACATTCAACATATGCAAGACTTTTGGATGAATGGAGTTGTCCAGGAAGAAGATGGAGTCAAATCTATACAAACCACTATCTGTGGTCTGTCTTTCACACTCACACCTGCCAAGATCAGACATCATCTGCAACTAAATGATGAAGGAGGTATATCTATGCTCTCTACTCGAACCATCATGGAAAACCTTTTAAAAATGGGATATACAGGCTCTCAAACATCTTTGAAATATCTTAAGAGTCAATTTTGCCCTCAATGGAGATTTCTTGTGCATACTCTGTTGCACTGTTTTTCAAAGAAATCCACTAGTTTTGGTGAGTTTAGCAGCACTATTGCTTCTGCTTTGGTCTGTCTAGCCACAAAACAGGTGTTTAATTTTTCACAAATGATTTTTGATAGTCTTGTGTACAATCTTGAGAATATTCCAAACTCTAAAGTCAAAACATTTTTCATGTTCCCAAGATTTGTCCAAGAAGTGATTACAAACGAATTGACGGCTGTACCTAAGCATGGAAACATCTATAAGAGCTCGGCTCTTGGTCATAAGTTGTTCTCCAATATGAAGAGACCTGCAGAAGGCTCTAATGACCAATTCACTCCATTGTTCTCTACAATGATGAGAGTGAACCACCCACAAGGTGAGGCATCAGGCTTGCAACCTACACAACCAAGCATTCCCTCTGATGACCTACCCACACCTATCACATATACAATCCCTCAGTCCTTTGACAAATCCCCCACCCCACACTTCAAAAATATCAGAGAAAGAACAGAGGAGCTCCTTCCTCCTCTGGTTCTAAACCCCAAAAGCCTATAAGCCAATAGTTGGAGCACTCTCCTTCTGATTCTACCCAAAGGGATACCCCTGGAGTGCAGCCCCACTCAAGTATAAAGAAGGTGCCCTCTAAGGAGAAGGATGGGCATGTGGTTGGTGAGGCTCAAACTACTGATGTTGCACAAGGTGTGCATCAGGCCAGTTTGAACATAAGTAAGACCCCCACCACGGCAACTCCTAGTGAGAAATCACATGGAGGACCCAGGTGCCAAGAAACCAAGGGGGCTTCTAGTGCTTCAGCAAGGCTGAAGACTAAAGTCAAAAAGCTCAAAGATCCAGTAATGAAGGTTAACACTTCTAACCCTGGTGAGAGCAGATTTACACATGAGGAATTGATGGAAAATTTTCGTACCATTGCCAAAGATTTGAAGGCCTTTGAGAAGAACTTCTTTGTCCATGATGAGAAACATGGCTCTCATGCAGCCAGACTTGATACATTGGAGGAGTTGGCCACTGCACAGCATGATATGCTCAAGCTGCATGAAGCACAATTGGTGAAGCAAGCAAGGGTCATTCAAGCTCAGGGTGCTTCCATTGCCTCCATGAAGGGTACTATTCGAGCTCTGAGAAAGAAGTATCATACGTTGGTTCAATTCACAAAGGGGGAGAGATCTGGATTTAAGGGGGAGACTGTGCATGAAGAGGATGTTGTGAATGAACAAGGTGTTGAGATGGAGACTGAGGCCAAGGGGGAGGAACAGAAAGAGACTGGAACAGTGGCTGAGATTGTTTTGGAGGAAGATGATGTGAATAAAGACACTCAGGTTGCTGATGAACCTGCAGTTATTAGTGCTGAACCTGAGATCAATGAGGATGATCTAACTATTGCTGAGTTGCTGGTAAAGTTGCCTGAAGTAGTCAAACCTACTAAGGGGGTAGTTATCAAAGAATCAGAGATTGTGAAGAAGAAGGATCTTCCTGTTGTTGATCCTAAAGATAAAGGAAAAGAGAAGATGATTGAAGAAGCAAAGTCTGATTCTGACTCTGAAATTGATGAAGCAAAAAGGAAGATTATGGAATATGAAGCTTCAGAGGCTCTTGCCAGACAGTTAGGTTTGGAAGAACAAGAAAGAGTGAACAAGGAGATAGAAGAAAGAAAACAGAAAGCTGATAAGAAAAAACCTGTGAAAAAGACTCAGAAGAAGTCAATTTCAAAGCAGGAAACTGAAAAGAGGAGAACCATGGTGAGATTTTTATCCACTGCTCTTGGAAAGCCATTTCAATTCTTTTCCAGATGGACTCTGGATGAGATTGAGAAAAAGTACAATGTCACCAGAGAAGCCATGCATTTGGAAGCTATGGAGGATCAACAGATTGAAACTGAAGAGGTGGCATTGGTTCAGAGAAAGAGGAAGAGAGATCAGATCAAAGAACAGGTTACCACTGAAGGTAAGCCTGAACAGGAGAAGGAACTTGTGGTGATTCTGAGCAACAAAGTGTTCAAGAGATTGAGAAGAAGGAGGCACCAGTAAAGAAGGATGAGGTAGCTAAGAAAGCTGTTATGAAGGAGGTTGAAATGCCTAATCAGAAAGAGGCTCAATCATCGAAAGCTATAAGGAAGAAATCTGTGGCTAAAAAGCCTAAGATGAGTAAGGAAGTGGAGGAACCTTCAAACATCTCTATGTGGATATACTTTGATAATAATCAGATAGATTATTTCAAAATATTCAGAAGTGATGGAACAAATGAAGTGTTTGCCAGTGAGATTGGGATCTTCAGAAAGCTGTCCAAAGGTGATTTGAAGAAAATGTATGAGATAGCATGCACAAAAGAAATTGAAGATTTTGAGGAAGCCAGGATGCTGGTAGAAGATTTGAAGATTATGTTTGCTTTCTCACAGACAAAAGCAGAACTCAAGAAGAACAGAAAAAGAGATCAGGATGATAGCATTGGAGAAGGAAAGGCTATTTCCTGGAACACCTATGAAAATAGGGTGTTTTCAGTGACTTTTGAGAAAGGAAGGATGAGCTTCTTCCTAATGGATAAAAGATATGACTTTGAGCCAATCATGATGGGAAGCATGCTGGAAGTGAAGAAGAAATCAGAGAATTTGTCTGAACTTGATAAGGAGATGATTGGACGATTAAGAGAACAGCTGCTAGAGTTGAATGCTCATTATTTTGATGAAGAAGTAATTGAGTTAAAGCAGAAGAAAGTTGTTGGTTGGGGAGTTGATCAAGATCTGAGATATGTTGTCCAGTTTGATGATGGATCAGATTTGTATGATGCTGAATGGGGAAGTATCTTGGATGAGTGCACAAGGGAGAATTTAAAGGAGATGTATGAACAAAGATGCACTGTGATCAAAGTGGCTGTGAATGACAGAGACAATCCTGATCAAGCCAAAAAGAGGAAATTTGCACTAGAATGTTTGTTTTGGTTATTTGAACCTTTCAGACTTCTAGGTGTAAAGAATTCGAACTGTGAAGAGATAAAGGAATGGAGATGGTTTGAAAAATGTAGGGTATACAGCTTGAATGTCAATGGTCAAGAACTGGAGTATTATTTTGAAGAGTGTGAAACTGATGCACTAGATATTCAAAGGCTGCAGTGTATGATGAAGGTAAGTCTGAATACAAAAGGTGAACCTACAAGAGCTGCAAGGTTGCTGGTGAAAAAGATTGAAACCTATTTGAAGAGAAGACTCAGAAACTTAGCTCCTCATGCTGAGAAGTTAAGTTTAGGGGGAGATTGTTGAGTCTAATACCACTGCTCTCATGAAAAGTTAATACTGCTAATTACCACTGCTGGCAATGGAAGGTTACTACTGCTAATGAAGATTAGAGAATACCACTGCTTGTATGTGATGAAGATCAAGATTACCACTGCTGTATCAGATTACTACTGCTCTTGAAGATTACCATTGCTGGTTTTGAAGTTAACACTGCTGGCGCAAAGTTAACCCTGCTTATGTTTTTAATACTGCTATCAGAAGACGATAAGGAAAGGATTGTGATGACTTGAAGATATAGACAAGATACGATATGCTTGGAGATATTTTAGAGATTATCTTGTAAATCTAGTTTCCTTATTGTAATCTGTTATGTCGTATAAATAGCTGATAGGTTGGTTATTGTTAGATACGAGTTTTTGATAGCTTTTGTGTTAGAATTAAGAGCCTCAAGATTGTTCTTGAAATCCCTGCGATAGAGAAGTATTGCACGTCTGTTTTGAGCCTGTTCAAACAGATTGGGGCTTGTAGTTGTAATCATTAAGCTATTAAGATCAATATACACAGTTTGTTTGAATTCATTGTTCTGTTATTATAATCAAAGTGTTATTCCGCAAACTTCTTTGATTAAGTATTCTGTTCTTGATATTGAGATTTAGATCCTGTCAGAAAGAATAAAGTGCTACACATTGTCAGCCGAAAAAACAAAACGCTCAATCAAATGCTTTAATTTTTGTTAAATAAATACATTATAAAGCCCTCGAACTCATAAATGAGAAATATATGTATATATATAGAAAGATTCAAAGGGGAACACTAACTCTTTGTGAGAACGCGAGGAGAAAAATCCATATACAAAATTACATATGATTTTACACTAACGAAAAGAATGGGACGTGAATAAGTTTGGACGCAACCTAAATTTGTGGGTTAAGTCGCATGAATCATATGTGAGTTTGTACGTGAATCAAATATGATTTTGTAGGTGAGTCATACATGATTTTATACATTGAAAAAGCTCCTCACGTTCTCGTAAATAGTAGTTAGCGTTCTTATATAACCCGTCCATGTATATACATATGTGTGTGAATCAAGTATATGATTGAATTATACCAAAAATATATACAATTATTATCATTAATATACATATATATTAGAATACCGCAATAAAAGAAAATTATATTAAATAACAAACAATTTTATTTTTGATTATAGTACCAAAGTTTTATTGTTGTTTTATTATATACTATATACAATCAGCAGGCGCCCCGCCCCGCAAACACTGCCCGACCCGCTCCGACCCGCCCGACCCATCACCCGCCCCAAACCCAGCTTTCTCTCTCACATGTAATGACCCAAACCCGCTGGGTGACCCGGCTGTGACCCGCGCGTCCTCCAGCCGGGTTTTCATATATTTAATTTCAATGTTTCACTTTGACCCCTGAACTTTGAAATATTTCATTTTACGTTTTAGTCATATATGATGTATCGGCTAAAATATGTTAAAAAATTACATTTTAGTTTTAACAAATTATTCCATTATATTCGTGTCGTCGATACGATCGAAATGAGCCTAATATTGAATATTTTTTGATGTAGTTAGCCTTACATATTAGGCCTCTAAACTTATAATGTATAACGTTTATTCACTTTATACCTTTTACTTTTCAATATTTCATTTTACGTTTAATTTTAATATTACATTTTGGCCCCTTAACTTTTTAATATTTCATTTTATGTTTTAGTCATATATGGTGTATCGACAAAAATATGTTAAAAAATACGTTTTAGTTTTAACAAATTACGTCATTATATTTGTATCATCGATACGATCGAAATGAGCCTAATATTGAATATTTTTTGATGTAGTTAACCTTACATATTAGGCCTCTAAACTTATAACTTATAACGTTTATTCACTTTATATCTTTTACTTTTCAATATTTCATATTCATTTTACGTTTTAGTCGTATATCGTGTATTGACTAAAAGACGTTTAAAAAATACGTTTTAATTTTAACAAATTACGTTGTTATATTCGTATCGTCGATACGATCGAAATGAACCTAATATTGAATATTTTTGACGTAGTTATTTTATTATATACTTCCACTGACCTTAATCATATACATGTTTTTAAGTTTACATATTAGCCTCCTAAAATTATAATATTTATTCACTTTATATCTTTACTTTTCTATATTTCATTTTACGTTTACTCATATATCCTAGCCTAATATTGAATATTTTTTTGATGTAGCTATTTTATTATATACTGTACTATATATATGCTCCTACCGACCTTAATCTTATATCTATTTTTAAGTTTACATAGTAGCCTTCTAAACATATCATATTTATTCACTTTATACCTTTTACTTTTCTATATTTTATATTACGTTTTACTCATATATCATATATTGGTTGGAACATGTAAAAAAACACGCTCTAATTTTAACAAATTACGCCGTTATAATCGTACACTTAGTACGTTCGAAATGAGCCTGATATTGAATATTTTTTGATGTAATTATTTTATTATATTCTATATAAATTATATGAAGCCAAAATATTGTTTATGAACAACAATTACCGACATTTTGAGAAATTACATTTTAGCCTCAAAACACTGTTCATGAACATATTAATTCGCTTTATACCTTTTAGTTTTCTATATTTCATTTTACGTTTTACTCATATATTGTATATTGGTTGGAACATGTTAAAAAAATACGTTTTAAGTTTATCAAATTACGCCATTATAATCGATTTGTAGAAACTACATTTTAACTCTTAAACTTATAATATTTATTCATTTTATACTTTTAGTTTTCTATATTTTGTTTTATGTTTTAGTCATATATCGTATATTGACTGAAATATGTTAAAGTGTCGGTAGCTATTGTTCATGAACACTCTTTTGACTTCCTGGTAATTGTTAGTATTATTAAAATCTCCTAAAATTAAA
The DNA here is from genome assembly GCA_030169165.1 of Centaurea solstitialis. NCBI lineage: Eukaryota > Viridiplantae > Streptophyta > Magnoliopsida > Asterales > Asteraceae > Centaurea > Centaurea solstitialis. The sequence goes on from CM058043.1 coordinate 36,273,846, forward strand.
TTTTATGATTTTATGATTTCTTAATTCTTTTCATTTATTTTATTAAACCTTTCGTTTGACAACATTTGTACAAACTTTATGTTTTATATAAATCTATGTTGCTACTTACGATCAAATCTATCACAGTTTATAACCCGTCGCGAAGCCCCGGACTCTTAATAGGTAACTTTCTTTAAAATATTGTTCACAACTACGAACCTTTACAATATTAACAAAATTACCCGCAGCGAAGCGCGGGCAAACTCCCTCGTTTAATTATATATAGCAGATTATTTTATGGATTATTTTATTATATTTAACTCTTTTGAAAATTAGAAATTAAATTAAAAATATGTTGATAGAGTCACAGACATGGGAGTGGCAGTAACTTGTCACACAATTATGCTATGAAATTTCATATCAGCTCTATTAAGAAGATGAAAAATCAGGGGGGCCTTGGCCCCCCACTGCCCTTTAAGCCCTCCGCCAATGGGTCTAACTCCAAATCTCGAGAGATTAAGTCTTAACGGATGTAGAGATTTGGTAGAGTTTCGTATGCCTGTTGAATGTCCAAAGCTCGTATACCTCGACCTCTGTGCTTCTACGTTGACGACGCTTGACCTTCGAGGGACTCCAAATATCAAGGAATTACATCTTAAAGGATGTGTTGATTTGGTAGAACTTCACATTCCCGTCGAATGTCTAGATCTCGAATACATCTACATCGGCGGTTCAAAGTTGAGGACACTTGACCTTCGAGGGACTCCGAATATCAAGAAATTAGATCGTCAAGAATGTGTTGATTTGGTAGAACTTCATATTCCCGTCAAATGTCTAAAGCTCGAATCCGTCGACATCAACAGTTCAAAGTTGAGGACCTACGACCTTGGGTTGACTCCAAATCTCGAGAAGTTAAGTCTTAAAAACTGTTGTTATTTGGTACAACTTCACGCACCTGCTGAGTGTCTAAGAAAGCTTTCCTACTTAAACTTGAGTGGTAGCTTGAGATTTTAAATCTTTTTTATGGGTGAAATGGTTTGAAGCAGATGGAGTTGGTTGTTTATCCAAGTTACATCTAATTGCAGAGTCCGTAGATATGTGTTCGCTGCACTCTGACAATAGTTTGCCAAAGTTCCAATTTACATGTTCTTATGAAGAAGAACATATGGTACCCACTTTTATTGGAAATCTTGCGAAACTTCTTTCTACAGGTCTATGTGCTTGCACCGACCTCGAGAGATTTTCTCAAAGCATTTGTGGTTTACAATGTTTAACAAAGCTTACACTCGAGGGTGATATTCCAGAGGCACCCAACAACCTTGGCATGTTAGAATGTCTTGTGGAGCTAACTGTGTCGACTACCAAGATTGTGCATCTTCCGGAAAGCATTTGTATGTTGAAACATCTGAAAATTCTCAAACTTCTGTCTTGTTGGCGCCTTGAAAAGTTACCAGAGGATCTTGGAAAATTAGAATCTCTAGAGGATCTAATACTATCAGAATGTATAGTTTTACGAGATATTCCCAACAGCATATGTAAGATGAGACGTCTAAAATATTTAGAGCTCCTTTATTGCTATCTAGTAGACAAATTGCCGGAGGACTTTGGATGTTTACAATGCTTAAAACTGCTGAATATAGAAGGTACAGGCATAAGGGAGCTTCCGCAGAGCATTTTTTCATTGAAAGGCCTGCGTATTGCTGGGTTTAGATGGCTTCTTGAGTCATTAGGTTTTGCATCGTTGATCCATACCATGGAACCCGTAACCTTTTTCGACGTATAGCTGTATATGCCGTTCTCTATGTACGATTTTGACAAGCTCCGATGGCTAAAAAGAGCCAATTCACAAAGAAGTATAGCAATAGGTATTTTCTCAATTTTAAATTAATCATCTTCCTTTCATTTGGTTACGAAATTGATAAAGTTTGAACATTGGAAGTAATTTGTTTTTACGCTGCAACTTTGATTTTTTATCTTTATTGAAAATTAAATGAGTCTTAATTATCTGGTGTTTTTGTTAAAACCAACCCTGAATTGATGCTCAATATATCTTTTCCACATAGATCCTAACAGTTGAACCATTTCTTGCAATTTGCTTTCTTATAAAAAGTTCTTCTTTATTTATTTTGTTGTTTGTCTTTATGTTCTTAGGTTCTGCATTTCGCCGTTTGACTGAACAAAAGGATGACGCCCTCTTTATGTGCCGTATTGAACTCGATGTTTAATCTCCAGCCTCATTGGTTTGGTTTTGGCATGATCGATTTTGTTCCTGTCCAAAGTCATTCGTTTGTTATATGGGTGGTGGTTGGTGTTTGGAAACCTCAGATGATGATACGTTTTGTTACATATATTCGTGAATAATAGAAACACACCCAACAGGCATCTCCTCTACCATAAGAGGTACTTCCTCTGTTTTCTATTAATCATCTTATAAAGCATTGAGGTCTTACTCTCAACTCTCAAAGTTGCGATTCAGTTTATTAAGAGGTGACTAGAAGCCTGCAAATTGGTAAAACTTTTCATCTATGTTTTTTGGTTTTGAGAAAGTTTGAGATTACCCACAAATTGAATGAGGGTCTAAAAGAAATTACTCTTTTGTTTCTTAACAAGTTAATATGAATTGTTAGTTTTAGGCAATGTTTGGTAAACCAAAAGTAGCTTATAAACTAGCTTATTTTTTGTGTACATGTTTGGATGGACAAAAAAAGTAGCTTATAAGCTATCTTTTTGATTAGCTACTTGGAGGTAGCTTTTTGGAGCTTTTTTCCAATTATACCCTTATTAATATTAATTATTATATCCCAATATACCCTTTTTGGTCATTTTACATATCCATAAGCTAGTTTTTGCCAAACATAATTTGTTCATAAGCTAGCTTATCAGTCAATAGCTAGTTTATCAGCTAGTTTGCCAAACATAGCCTTAGACTAATGAGAAACAACTTTGCTTTTGAGAAGCCTAAACAAAACACCTTTTGGTGAACAGTCTTTCGTATCATTGGTTACATTTTTTTTTTCTTAACAAATTAATATGAAAAGTTTAGGTGCACGTTTTTTGGCCAATCAACGAGGCATGGGTTTGCAGCTTGGCCAAGATGCATCTGTAGTGGTAAGTAGCTCACAGGAATCTCAGTTGTTAAATTTTCTATATATCAAGATCACTTTGCATATTTTGTTTAATTGCTTTGTTATGTTATATGTATGTCTATATGGGTGCAACACAGGGACCAAGATTACAATGGTGTACTTGAATACTACTCAAAGGTATTTCTTTACATTACTCAACATTTCCTATAAACTGAACCTTAAATGTATATCTTTCGAGCACTAATTGAGGTCGGAAGAAGCCATAGGTTTGAAATTTGGAAAGTTAGTATCTAGAATTTGGAAAGCAATTCTCACTTCTCTGTTCAGTGATATGAATCCACTTTGAGCTTCTGTTGTACACTTGTACTCATCAAGCAGCTTTAAAAACGAAGATGACTTGTCTTCTAACACCCAATTTAATTTGTAGGAGAATCATATTCTTGTATCAAACCTGTAAATTATGTGGAAAAAAAAATCGGAGTCAAACTTCTTCTACCAGCAACACCCCCCCCCCCCTGCCATTGTCTTCCAGTGCTGTGGCGGATTGGTTATCGCTTGGGGGGTTCATAGCGCCCTAACCAAGTTCGAGCCTTCACGTGTGCATGCCTGGTGACATTTAAGTGGGGCCATGTTTAGCCCCCAAAATTGCCGGGGATTACTCGGGCTTTGGCGCGGACACCCTTCCAAAAGAAAACACCCCCCTGCCATGGGCTTAATATGACGAGATTAAGTTCAGAAGGCCCAAAGAAGCCAATTCACAAAGAACTATAGTAGCAGTGACCTTCTTCATTTTCTATTGATCATCTTATGTACTTCAATTTGAATTTTCAAATTGATATAAACATGGTTTTCCTTACAGATCCTACAGAAGAAGAAATAGACCTCTGAAAGAAAGCTGGCCAATCTTGGTAGATATTTGTGAGGTTTTAATATGTTTCATATATAATAATTCTTGTTGTTTATCTCTGGATCAATTGAAGGTCATACTCTCATTATTACCATTTTTGTATCCTTTACGCATGATAAAACTCACGTTGTTCTGTAACTGCAGTTTTCGCATTTCTATCGTTAATTGACCAGCAAAACTTGTTCTTGGTTTGCACATTTATGGTTAGTTAATTCTCTGTTACATGATTTGTAAGAATCTGTTTATGTAACATCTGTGTTTGTTAATCTGTTTATGTTGGATATAATCTTGATGAAGTTAATATTTAGTTAGTTATGTTTTAAATAATTGTTTATGTAAGTTTGAATTGGTAAATAGAGTTAGTTGTTTTAGGGTGATTAAAGCATTCTATTACTCTAGTCTTTAGGTTAGTGGGGTTGAAAGTTAGTGGGGTTGTGTATGTTAGGCTATATATATAGTCTTTTCTTATGTTATGGACGTAGCAGAAAGTTTTAGCAAAAAACTCTTCATTGTTTCTGTCTTCATTTTTTTAAGAAACTTTATTATAATATTGGTGAGTGCTAAATTGTAAGGCTTTTAAAACAACAATTGGTATCAGAGCATCCAGATTCATGCCTGGTGCGTAGCAAGAAAGAGAGGGCCGATTGCAACCCTATGTAGTCCGGCCGAGAGAATGAAGCAAGCAGCAAGGTTGCCGTTGGTGGCCGACAGAACGCATCAAAAAAGACGCAGCAAGAAAGAAAGCTGGTAGCAAGAGGCGAGAAGAAAAGAAGCAAGAACGAGAAAAAGACCGAAACTTTAGCAAGAAATTGCAGAAGAAGTAGCAAGATATTGCAGAAAGAAGCAGAAGAATGCAGAAAATAGCATGTTCATCGCCGTCGAGAAGACCGTGAGACCGAGAAAGCTCCGGCGTGAGACCGAAGACCGTGAAGAAAGCAAGAAGTAAGTAGCAAGAAGCAAGTAGCAAGTAGCAAGAAGCAAGAAGCAAGAAGCAAGAAAAGAAGCAAGTTCGAGATCAAGACTCGTGTTGAAACTCGAAAGTTTAGCAAGGAAATGGCCGCAGAAAATGCAGGTGCATCTACGGTACGAGAGCAAGGTTGCCTCATGTGGGTAAGTGAACAAACCCTTGTTGAAAGTAGCGGACGCGGTAGTGGCCGAGGAAGAGGAAGAACCGATATTGCTTTGATGAAGAAACGGGTTGTCATCATCAAGATTACGGGGGTGAATGTTGGATATAATCTTGATGAAGTTAATATTTAGTTAGTTATGTTTTAAATAATTGTTTATGTAAGTTTGAATTGGTAAATAGAGTTAGTTGTTTTAGGGTGGTTAAAGCATTCTATTACTCTAGTCTTTAGGTTAGTGGGGTTGAAAGTTAGTGGGGTTGTGTATGTTAGGCTATATATATAGTCTTTTCTTATGTTATGGACGTAGCAGAAAGTTTTAGCAAAAAACTCTTCATTGTTTCTGTCTTCATTTTTTTTAAGAAACTTTATTATAATATTGGTGAGTGCTAAATTGTAAGGCTTTTAAAACAACAGTTTATGGTCCCATTTGACATTTGTCTTAATTTCTGCTTCTTGATCATAAATATTTGTCATGTTTGCTAGAAACACTGAGAGAAAATTCTACTATTCGAGCAGATACAGTATTTGCTTCACAAGTGAAGGGGTGAAGCAGTTCTAAGTCTATGGAGCAGGTCACCTTTGAACGAGACCATGCCTTGCAGTGTGCCAATGAAACAGAAAAACTGCATCATAGGTAGTCAGGCCCGTTCTTTAGGGTGTTCTATAGGTTCTACGGAGTCGGGATATTTTTATAAGTTTTTACTTGTAGTAACTCACTATATTAATTAATTAAGACAACCTCTTAAGTAAAATATCTCTTAGCCCATTGGCTAAACGCTTCAACACCTTCAAGCGCGCTTTGCTTGATGGCCAAAAAATCGACTCCCTTAGCCAACAATAAGATGGAGATGGGTTGGATATTCTTGTTATTTGTGATATAGATAAAAATGGAGATTGGTAAAGATAAACATGGAGATGTGTTGAAGACAGATCTGCACTTGTTTTGACTTGGAGAAGAAGAAGTTTTTTTTTCTTTTTTTCTTTTAACATTAATAATGGAAGGAATCACCTATAATATAATATAATGGAATAAAAAGTAATCATTTCTATTCTCCTTTATTTTCATTACCATTCCCATTTTCATTCCCTAGAAGGAACCAAACACCCCCTAAATTGATAAATTTATAAAATGGATTTTTTATAAATGAATGTTATAGATTTTCTTGATAATATTAGTTGTTTAGTATATTTATAATCATTTATTTTATATTCTTTTTTTATGTTTAATAGAATTTAGATTTTTTTTATAGTATTAACTGATTTTCTTTAAAAAATTAAAATTTTTTTTATTATTTTTTAATATAGTGTTTTTCAGTGACAATAGACTAATAATAATTAAAGAGCTAGCAATAAAATTAAAAATCTACTGTAAGTTTTAAATCCATACTAATATAATAACATTAAAATTTAGTTTCAGAAAAAAAGAAAAATGTACAATTTTTTAAAATTAGATATGAGTTATTCGTTGATTTGTTGTCAAATAAACGTCCAAAAGTAATAAAAATAATTTAATCAAAAAAATTATTGAAAAATGAAGGCCACATTTAAATTTTCGTACAGGGCCTCCAAAATGTCAGGAACGGCCATGTAGGTAGTGCCTACAATTGTATCATCTAATGGCCTACATTAATCTTGCAATCCAGTTAACTTCCAATTTTACCTTCACTTTGGGATTTTAATCTCAACTTCACCAATGTTGTATCATCTCATGGGTCAATTTCAGATACAAAACTGCTATTGTTCCTAAATGAATAAAAGAAACCAAGGTATTTATGTTTAAATAAATTAATAAAATAAAGATAGAAGAACTTTTTTTGTCTTACATGTTAAATCCATGATGGCGGACATTTGGATCAAAGAAAAACATCAATCAAGCTCAATTTTGCTTATAATCAATTAATGACATCTTGATCAGTTGTAATAGTGTTACATGTTAACATAACGGGTCTCTGGTCATTTTACAATGGGATTTTGTCATTGATCTTAATTAACGATATGTCTTGAAATCACTTCATAAAATCTTCGTTTTCTTATCTATTCGCCAGGGGGATGTCCAAAAAGCCTCTTATAAGAAGCAAGAAACCTAGGGAATGTTTCTGGCTCAAAGGGAACATATCCGGTGGAACAACTAGCAAAGAAATTCCGGATTTTGGTGAATGTAAAGTCGTCGTTTATACATTATATTAAAATATCGTGTGTCTAGTAACACTTCAATGATAAATTAGGCACAAGATTCCAACAGAATATAAACGATGACCGTCGAGTCAACTTTTAAGACACTTATTCCAAGAAATTTCTATAAAAATTACTCCATGGGTTATCACCTTCCATTCATTTTCGAGCATTTTTTTACAGGATTTTGAATGGAACAAAGCCCTCGTGTTGAATATCAGCATGGATATCTCATTAATTGGTCGCAAGGTTTTCATTGTTTGCTTCTTAATACCTAAAACTAATTCATTGATGTTTTTGCTTCAAGATATGTACAAAGACATTGTTTTAGGTGATCTATGCTTGTGTTTTGTAATCTGACATTTATTGGAATGTATTATATATTTTATTTAATAAAAATCGGCATGGGGATGAGCCATCTAGCTTGACTAGGTTCCAAACCTCGCTGAAAATAGTGTGTTATGTTTGTTTTTCTTATATTGGGGACACTTTAATTTAGCCTCTCCGCCTTGGGCATGAGACACCTCATGACTGCCCTAAAGCCCTAGGGTATACCTCTATCTCTACTAGTGCATGTCTACTCGTACACGTAGCAAAAGAAGTTTTCGGTTTTTGTTCCGTAAAATTGGTAGTATAATCTTGTTTAATTGGTAGATCGAAATCGATTGATAGAAGATCCACCACCAGAACAAAGGGTTGGTTAATCGTGACCCACTAGGTGGTAGTGGTTGACGACTTAGGGGCCGTTTACTCAATGCTTATTCGTTAAGTGCTTATCAGGTCAATTTACCTTACGGGATGAACATGACAAGGATTAGAATCTTATCTAGCGATGGCATGAACCCAAAGTCTTACCCGGTAAGTGAGATCAACAACTCTTACCTGGTAAGTAAGATCAACAACTCTTACCGGGTAAGAGCTTACCGAGTAAATTGTTGCATACGATGCCGTTTTGAGAGACTAAAATATTGTCCAGCTAGTTAATGACCCGTATATTATACGGGCATTTGAAACATGTTATTTTAATTTTTAATAAGAATAGACATTTACATGACAATTGTCATTACCATTTAAATACTTATGTAAATTATATGTTATACGACAATTGCCATTATAATTGCTTATTACAATAGATATTTTAGTTATCTAATAGCTGTTAAAATTTTTAAAATTGAAAATTTATTATTCTTTTGTCAAAAGATTTGAATTTCGTGAATGATTTTAAAACTGGAGGGATTCAGAAATAAAATATGTGTAGTGTTTTGATTTGTAGGATTTTAAATAAAATAAAATATAATTATTTATAAATAATCTACAAAAATAGTTAGATTAAAAAGATGGAATCTTTAAATTTCAAGAATATTAGCAATTGAATTTTAAATAAAATAATATTTCATTACTTATAAATAATATATAAAAATAATTAGGTTAAAAAGATGAAATCTTTAAGTTTCAAGAATATGAAGAATATAATTGTAATAAAATCTAAACAAATTAATTTATATCTATTTTATTCAAAAATAAATTATGTAGTGTTTTTTATTTGTAGAATTTTAAATAACAAATTAATTACTTATAAATAATCTATAAAAATAGTTAGATTAAAAAGATATAATCTTTAAATTTCAAGAATATCAACAATGGAGTTTTAAATAAAATAAATTTTAATTACTTATAAATAATCTATAAAAATACATAGGTTAAAAAGATAAAATATTTAAATTTCAAGAATATCATTAAATTAAAAAAATATTCAATATTAAACTCATTTTGAAGGTATTGTCGAGACGATTATAATGGTATAGTTTATTAAAAAGAAAAAACAAAAATTTTAATACATTTTAATTAATATATATTATTATCTTAAAATGATAAGGATGTAAAGTGAAAGATGAGAAACTAATGGATAAAAAGTAATTTAATCAAATAATTCCAAGGATAAAAAATGTAAATTATAAAGATAATTATGGTATTAAAATAATAAAAATAATTTCTGACATCATCATTTGATGATTCTTTTTTAATTGGCCAATCAAATGGCTCAATTTCATAATCATGACATCAGCAAAAACCTTTCTTTAATATATATATAGATAATGTAGGTGATAGTGTTCATTTTTATTGATAAGTGTTTATCGAGTAAGTGTTCAAGTAACAACCCTTAGTTCCACAAACCCAAAATGTGGATAATTTAACCAATAAACTCCGTAGATAAACTTGTGCTTTGTCTTACATGTCAAGTTTTTAGTTCAAGATTTGCTTTATTCTAGCTTGATTTATGTTACGGGTGAAAGGGTGAAATAAAAAACGTTAACGATATGATAGTGTAAATGATGGTTAAGCTTCTTAGGTTACATTGCATGTAGAAAGGTTCATCTAGGTTTTGTCTAGACTATGTTCTGGCAAATTGCATCCGTAAGATACCAAGTCCATGCTTAAACTCAAACCATGGGCGGTCCTACTAAAAGATTAGAGGGTGCGCGGGCCCCAGTTCAATCGTTTACTGTAATGGAATGATTTAAGGAAACAAACAATTACATGGAAAACAACATTAATTAGGAATTGAAATGTCAAACGATATATATGCTAACATATTGAAATCTTTTTGTCTTATATATTTTGCCAAATAATAATTTGGGTATAATTTTATTATCATTCCCCACCTAATATTAAACTTTTTTCTAAACAAACAAATTATGTCCACATTGCTGTAGGCCTGTAGCTTTGGCGATTGACTAAACTATAAAATTAACTCATAAACACGCTCAAATTTAAAATTTAATTGTATATTTTTAATAAAGTTTAAACTCTATAGAATTAACTCATAAATACACTCAAATTTAAGACAATATATAATCGATCTCAACTAATAAACGGAGCGTTCCATTAATTTTTTTAGTTAATTTATACGAGTGTTATATATAAGGTCAAACATGCTTTCAAGGCTCTAAAAGAAGCATCATTAAAACATCATTATTCAAGAATGTTAAATAATTGTAAATTAAATCCGACATGCTCTACGTTGCAATCGAGTTAGTAAAGAGACAGACTGAGCTAAAAAGATCGAAGAAGTTTTATCATAGCCAATTATATATACTAGCTGATGGTTAATGTTAATTGTTAGCTACAAACTACAAGAAGCAAATCAGCCACGTGTTCCCTTAGCTTGAGCTTTGGGGGATGGTCTGTATTTTATGTAAAATGACCAAAAGACCGTCACATGATTAATATGTAGGGGCATTAATAAAGGCAATTTTACATACATTAAAACGAGTGACACTATTTATGCAAGCAAATTCAAATACATGGGTTCTAGCATAATTTGTAATAAGAAAACAAAAAAATATATAAAATGGCCAAAATACCCATTTGTTAAAGGAGTTTACAAGATTTTTATAAGAGAGTTAGGAGCAGGGACCAAGATCGTAAAAACATTTAAACCACAAGGCTTTTTCAAGAACTAATTCATTTATAGGGACTCAAGATGTTAAAACATGTAAGCCATAGGGACTAAACTTCTAATTCTGACATTCAAATAAGGGATAAGTTCACGAAAATGTATCCAACTTGTCACCAAAAGTTATTGTATGTACTGAACTTTAATTTTTACCTTTTGACGTATCAAACTTATAAAAAAACTTTATTGTATATATCATGTTACCTGCTAAGCAGGTAACCTGTAATTTCATTATTTTTGAAATATTTTTATTTAGAAAATATTAAACCAAGGATCAAATTGTAATTCAAGTTGTTAGATGATATGTTGTATAACTTTGTTTAAACTAGAAGGACCAAATTGTAAATTAATCTAATTAATATTAATATCTTTACTATATATTAAAAGAAATTCATCAACTGTTTTCAAGAAACTGTTTTTCAAGAAAACTTCCCTCAACTGCAAACCCACTATCTTCTTCTTCTTTCAGGTTCGTATGTCTTCCTTCAAAATACCAGCTCCTTCTCATAAATCCATGTCATATTTCCCAAATTGCTCCAAATTCCTTCAATTTCGAGAAGGTATGTTCTTCAATTCCTTCAATTTCGAGAAGGTATGTTCTTCAATTCCTTCAATTTCGAAAAGGTACGTTCTCCCCCTCTTCTCCTACAGTCGTCAAATTCAACACCATGCGACTTCTTCCAATCAGGTACGTTTTCTTCCTTACTCCCTCTTCTTCTTTGATTTAGTTGCTTCTTCATCTAAATTTAGGGTTTCTCAAAAATTTCATTGCTCGCGGATGCAGAATAACAACATTCGTGCTTTCATCTCCAGCAAAAAATGCGCTCCTATCATGCTCCGTTTAGCGTATGATTTTAGTTTTTTACAGAGAGATTTATAGAATATGATTACAATTTGTTGATGATTGAACTGAAATCGGTGATTGTTTGCAGATGGCATGACGCTGGAACCTATGGTGCGACTACGAAGACTGGAGGTCCGAATGGATCGATTAGGAATGAAGAGGAGTTTAGTCATGGCTCGAATAACGGTTTGAAAATTGCTATTGATTTTTGCGGTAAATATTACTTTCTTTGTGTAATTTATGGTAGGACTTGCTTGTTTTTGTGAAATTCTGAGTTATATTGTTAGATTAAAGTTGTGATTCGTTAACTTGGAGTGTTTATGTTGTTGAAATTTGTGTTTGATTACTTAATAGTCTTATTTGGATATTTACCAAGGAATAGAGCTATATGATTGCTCTTTTAGATAATAAGACCTGTTAATCTAAGTGTTTCTCATCAATACCAGGCAGATTCCGTTGTGTATCACTAATAATACTTGAATCAATGGTCCAGACTCTTGAGCCAAAAGTGAAAAAGAGAGAATCCTCTTGAGTTTTTGATTCAGGATACAGAAAATGAGATTTATATGGTAACTATAGTCTCTGAAGTTTCAAGGTGCTGAAGTTATTTCAGTTGGTTTGATTACTTGTGTTTCCTGAGGCAGCTTTGTGACATGTTAATTATACTTGATATATTATATAATATGCCAAATTTCTTGGCCTAGATAGGAAATGAAGAATTTGGTTCATTTCAATGCACTTTTTCATACTTCTTTCTCTAACTTAATTAAAATGGTTTGTGATACAAGGTCTTTTATCTGTGTGTTTTATCTTTACATTTTTATGACAACATGCTTCTTTCTACAATTAACTTCTCTTTGATATAATAAAATTTTATTTCAGTTTTTTAAATTGGGGTAGTTTTCTTGTTCATTGCAGAGGCAATAAAGTCCAAGCATCCAAGGATTACATATGCATCAGGTGATTGCAATAGTCTTGGAAGATTCTATATCATAATAAATTTAGGGGAAAATGCTGCTTTTGCGCAAGGTAAAATATCAAAACCAGTTGTTTCCATATATTAACTTTTCAGGTTTGCACATATGCTTGCAAATTGGCATATGAAATTACTTGAATTTTGCAAAAGAAAAGGTTCAAAGTTGAACTTGTCCAACAATAGGGAGGTGTTGATTTTCCAGTTGGATCATTTCTGTGCTCATACGTTTGCAGCCTATTGAGTGCTTGCATATGCTGATATGCAAGTACGTTAGAAGCTAACGGTTCTATGTCAATACTGTTATATCCTACTGGACAGAGTGCATGGCATTTAGGCAGTTAGATAAATCTATCTAGGTGTTATCTTATCGAGTCTACAATCTTATTCACTCTATGGGAAGCACAATAGTTTCCTTATGATTTCTACCCAAGTAATTTCTTCTAAACTTGAGAACTGGTAGCACACAAACTAAATTGTTTTGATTCATGATTAGTTTAAACTGAGTACTTACCCCCATAGGCGGTCTATTGGCAGCTTGCATGTGTTGTTGCCGTCGAGGTTACTGATGGTCCTACCATTGACTTCGTTCCTGGTAGAAAGGTACGCTTATTCTGACGAGTAATTGTGAGACTTTTTCCTGGGGGTTCATTCTTATATCTTTTCCATCTATAAGCAATATCCTGTTTGACAAAGCCATAATTCTTACCAAATATCTGAGCTCTAGATACATCAAGGGAATTATTTCTGCCACAAGTTTACTTCTTTTTTAAATAGTTCATGTTTTATTTAGGATTCACGGATTTCCACCAAGGAAGGCAGAGTCCCAAATGCTAACAAAGGTTTTCATCCTACTTTTATCACCAACTGTTTATCTCATGTAGAACATTGAGGTTTCACACGTAGAACATTGGGAGCTTCATGGCACTGTTAGCATGATAGTTTCACATGTTTACTCTTTATCTGTCAACTGTATACCAATGTTTGACATCAGTTTTATTCTGTTTATGAAATTCTTACACTAATTGCAGGTGTACCACATTTGAGGGGGATATTTTACCGGATAGGCTTATCTGAAACGGATATTGTAGCTCCATCAGGGGCCCACACTTTGGTAAATACCTTCAAAAGTTTATGTTTTACTTAACATGCTTTTCAAGTCATCGCTGGCACTCATATTAATAAGTCGTTTGTTACTTTTAATATTGTAAATGTCTCGTATTTATCATTTAATTTAAAGTTTGTTTGTTAGTTCATTCGGATATTGTATCTATTGAATATCCAATAATATATTTACGTCGCAATCTTTAATATGATTCGGAGATAAATGCATTTACTTTGGGGTACTTGTAGTAAAGTTTGAGGGAGATATTCTACGGGGCTGTTTGGTTGGTTTTCCATTATATACTCTATCGAATAAAACTGTTTGTGTGAATTAATGTGTCTGTAGATTGAGAAGTTCTTTGTTTGGGAGAGTTTTTTTCATAAATAGAAGGAACTTTTATAATTGAGAGTGATAGCTATGGAAAATCTTAGATTTTCTGTGTAAAGCTCTCCCTCTAAAACTTACCGAATAAGCCACTTTCTATATTATTAAGCCACTACCAAACAGTTATATATAGCAACAATTATGTATAGCTGAGCAAATAAGTTGTGAGTCTCATTTCATGAAGCTGCTACCAAATGGCGCATGTTTGTTACCAGCTTAATGAACTTAATGATACGCACAACTTATTCGGTCAACTATGCTTGACTGTTTCGTAGTGGCTTAATGATATAGAAAGTAGCTTTTAGAAGGAGCTTTATGCATAAAGGCAAGTTTTTACCAAACATGCTCCTTCCACATAGGAAAAAACCATCTAATACAAAAGCTTTCCCAATCTATACAGACAATCTTATCCATAAAGAAGTTAATGGAAAACCAACCAAACAACCTGTTTATGGATGGGAAGAGGTTTAACAAGTGATGGGTGTGATTTTGCAGGTGTTTCTTTCTATCTGCTCCTTGTTAACTGACTTGAACCTTAACGACCCTTTTGGTGCCGGAAATCGGTCACATGTACAAGACAGACAAGTCGACATACGAGGCCGCTGCTCATAGATGGACGCAGAGGTAATTTGCATCGAGAGTGTTGGTTAGGTGGGTGGTTTTTTTCATAATAAAATCTATGTTGGTAAAAACCTATTCTTCAAGTGTTTATTAAGAAGCTTGGAAAAGCTCATGCTTTGAGATTTGAGAAATTGTACCAGCTTTGTTTGTTGTAATCTTATGTGGCATGTAAGAAAATTGTTTTGACTTGTCTTGTAATCCACCCATACAAGATGCTTCTGCACTGATATTTGTCAAATGCCATTGGTTTTGATGGTGGGTTGAATTAAGTAGCCACAAACTTGTATTCATTTGATGCTTGCTCATAGCCATTGATTTTGTGTTGTCTCTTCCCATTTTGGTTGCACCTAAGTGTTCCTGCCAATTCTTTTTGTTTTCCCTAGCTATTGGTTTTTTCTTTAGCCAACCTTTTTGAGTCTCCTACACGATTGTTTTTTACTTTGATAAAATGTTGATAAGTATGATCTTGGTTCTTTTGTGTAGATCAGATTGGATATGAGTAATTGGCTAATTGTTCCGGGTTATCCATCTCGGTGCATCTTGTCCTAATGTGCATTTAACGATTGATGACCGCTATTTGAATATTGCACCCTGCCATATGTCAACTTAAAAACTCCATTTGTTCGTCATGAGATACACAATAGTATAGGTTTTTAACCACAACACAAGGGAGTATGTAATGGAAGGAGGGAATACGAACCACTAAATGAGGTATTATTTGAATGAGCATGTGTATATAACAAGTCAACAACTCCATCTTTAAAATAAAAAGAAAAATTATTTAAATAGCTATTTCAGAAAATCCCCTTAACCTCCTACTCATTCTCTCCTAAAAGTAAGTTATATCCACCAAGCTGCTATCCGGGAGCCGCTATCAGCCTCATGCGACCGTTATCCGGCCAAAACACAACCCTGGCGAGATTCTAAGGGCTGCAGCTATTGGACCCCACCGCTAATAGCAGCAACCATAAAAATAGGAGAAGTGGAGGTTGCTCATGCCGCTATCATTTTAAATATGTGTGTATATGTGTCAGCCACAGCCGCTATCAATTACCTGCAGCCGCTATCAATTTGTTAATTGTTATATATGTGTGTATAATATATTCATCCCCTTCACATTATATATGTGTATAATGTGTGTATATATGCCGCTATCTATTGTTTTGGCCGGAAAAACCTGGGAGCGCTATAACGTAAATTTTTAGGAGAGAATAGGTAGGAGGTTAAGGAGATTTTCCCAAATGGTTATTTAAACAATTTTCTCTAAGAAAATTCAAATAGATAATTGGAAATTTGTTATGCCTTTTTTTTTAAGAAAAGACATTTAAAAAGCAACAAAATACTGTATTTTAAATACATCAATTCTATAAGTTTTAAATTGACGACTATAGTACTATAATTTGTTAAATAATATTTTAGCATCATGCACTTGAAAGTTGGTTCATTTCCTAAGAAAGAAAACTTCATCTAACATGTATATATGCCCATAGCTACAAGGACAACTGATGAAGCTACCATAAATCCTTAAACTTTGCTTCGAGTTTGGCCTTTGAAAAAATCCCTCAAATGACAATAATATGTGATACAAAAAGTTGTATTGATTATGAGTATATAAGTCATCAAAATTTGTTGTATCTTTATATGTTAATTTCATTTTACGTTTACAAATTTACTATTGCTACAACTCTGCATACCCGCCGCATCGCGCGGGTACGTTTACTAGTTATATTTAATATACATATAGCATATATACATACGCATAACCCCTTCTCCGCCAAACTTCCGTCGCCGGCAACCCATGGAGTTTCCATTTCCGGCACCGTCTTCACCGAGCAACCATCTCGGGTGCTATCTCCACCAAGCAACTGTACATCGAGACCACCACCATCTTCGAGACCCACTTCCATCACCATCTTCGAGACGTTTCCGGCCATCAAGCCTCCACACCACCATCTCCGGCCATCTCCGACGCTGTAACCCACCATTTCCACCCTTGCAACACCGCATTCTCCGGTGACTGCAACACCGCCATCTCCGGCCAGCCCTGCAACACCACTCCGCCAGCCCTGCAACACCACTCCGCCATCCCCAACTCGTTTCATATTTAAGAAATCAATGGTCATTCATCACATTTTGCCCTAATTAAACTTAATCGATCACCTTAAAACTCAAAAACGACTTTAGGAACACATTTAATTCGTAGATTTAAGCTTAAATCGTACCTTTGAGGTTGAATGGTTTTTGGGGTTTTTTTGTTGAACGGTTTTTCTACAGGATTTAGCCGGATTATTTCGTTGGAGATGGGTTTCCGGTAGCTGCAGGGTGGGTGCCGGTTGATTTTCACGGCAAGGTGCAGGGGAAGGGGACGAAGGCCGGAAGGGGTTGAAACCATATGTTAATAATAATAATAATAATAATAATAATAATATAATTATTATTATTATTATTATTATTATTACAATTATTTTATTTTATTTCTAATTATTTTAGATTCAATTAAAGACATGTCAGCATCCACATCATCAAAACCAGTGCCACATCAGCAGGTAACCTGTTATAATAGGTTGAATACATACAATAGAGTTTTTTTAAAAGTTTGATACATCAAAAGGTAAAAATTAAAGTTTAGTACATACAATAACTTTTGGTGACAAGTTGGATACACTTTCGTGAACTTATCCCTTCAAATAAACATAAAACTTGACCGGTAGTTGACTGTGTGCTTAATTCATCAATACATTCTGTTGCTGTTGAGTTCAGGGATTTCTCCATCTGTTTTGCTGTTAATTAATTTGGTTGATCTCTCTCTCTCTTTCTATCCTGGTATTAATTATTCTCCGTTGGATCGTTCTCAATTTGATAATTTTATTTTATAGGGCTAATTTGCACATCTATTTCTTGTTTTCTTAACTGGCTGAAATTGAACATCAAATTAGCATTTTGATGAAAACCCACTTGATAGTATTAAGTCAACAGCTATTCAGTTGGTTTTCCACAAGTTCTGATAACCCTTTAATTTCTTTACATAATCTCATATTTACATAATCCCTCTTTTCTCTTCTCCCTTTTACTCTTTATATGCTGCTTAATTAAGGTAAGATGGTTGTTAGGTTGTTTGTAAGAAATTAGATTTGAATAATCATTGTCAACTCTTAAGTTTTTTGCATTAGAATATTTCCCCTAACAGGGTTTTGATATAATTAATAATAGGATCCTTCATTCACACCTTCAATGGCATCTTCTTCAACTTCATCCATTCACAAGACAAGCTTTAAGTACGATGTGTTTTTTAGTTTTAGAGGTGAAGACACGCGTACCAACTTCGTTGATCATCTTTATGACGCTCTTAAGCGAACATCTTTATGACGCTCTTAAGCGACAAGCTAGGCATCGACACTTACAAGGATGATAAGAACCTCGAAAAAGGGAAAAGAATCGGTAAGGAGCTCATTGAAGCCATTGAAGAATCAAGATTCCATGTCATTGTTTTCTCCAAAAACTATGCATCTTCATCGTGGTGCTTAGACGAACTTGTGAAGATAATGGAGTGCCAAATGATGAATACTGGGCAGACTGTTTCCCCTATCTTCTATCATGTGGAACCCACTCATGTCTGCAAACAAAGTGGAGAATTTGGAAGAGCCTTTGCGAAACTCGAAAATGATGAGGCTGCCAAGAAATGGAAAGAGGCTCTGATAGAAGCAACATCTTTAAGTGGTCGGGAGTTAAGAACCACCGCTGATGGGTAATCACCATATCTATTCGATATTCTTCCATTTTGTTACTTCTTTTGTTATGTCATCAAACTTTGCATCGAACTTGAGTAATCTTCTCGATAGATTAAACTAAAATATGATTATATGTATGATTCCGTTTTAATTACTTCTTATATGTTTCTATTTTTTAAATATACAAGTAAATATTCATGTTGGAGTTTGAGAGAGCTAATTGATTCTTTTTTTAACATATAGGCATGAAGTTGACTTTATTAAACTAGTTGTTATGGATATTTCATTGAAGTTACCTGTCGTCAGTGCTAATGAAAATCTAGTAGGCATGAGGACTCGGGTAAATGACGTGATTTCATATTTAAACACTGTCCCCGATGAGTTTTGCATGATAGGAATTTGGGGGATGGGAGGTGGTGGAAAGACAACTTTGGCCAGAGCAGTTTTTGATCAAATATGCAATGAGTTCGAAGGTAGCAGCTTTGTTGAGAATGTCCGGGAATCTTCAACTTCTCCTTTATTAGGTTTGAAATCGTTGCAACAACAAGTCCTTAGAGATGTCTTTAAAAGGCAAGACATATTTATACATGGTGTTCTTGAAGGGAAAAAGGAGATGAAAACGAAGATGCATGGTATAAAGGTTCTTGTTGTTCTAGATGACGTAGATCATATAGATCAGCTCAAAGCCTTAGCCGGTGAACGTAATTGGTTTAAGAAAGGAAGTGTAATTATCATTACAACAAGAGATAGGGGTGTTCAAAAAAACCGAAAACCCGAAAAACCGAACCGAACCGTGTGATCCGAAACCGCAAAAACCGATACCCGAGCAACCGTAACCCGAAAAACCCGAAAATGAGGGTACCCGCTAAGTCGCGGGGCGGGTTCGGTTCACAAAATTTACTACCCGCGGATACCCGCCTCGCCCCGTATATACTTAGTTTATTAAAAAGTATATTTATTAATACTTCAAAATAAAAAAGTTACTAATCTTAAAAAAACTCTCCATCACATACCGTGTTTTCTTCATTCACCTATACTCTTATTTTCATTTGCTAATATTTTTTAATGTTAACTGTTTTAGATTTTTGTCACAAAATAACTTCGTTTTTTAGTATATATTTTGTATACATCATAACATTCGGCAAAATGAGGGTACCCATGAACCGAACCGCGGGTACCCGCTCCTTTTCGGTTTAGTTCGATGCGGGTACCCGCCCCGCGCGGTTCGGTTTCGGATAGTAAAATTAGGTACCCGTCCCGTACATGTGGTTCTCAAAAAGTTCACTACCCGCCCCGCCCCGCCCCGCGAACACCCCTAACAAGAGATGAGCAGGTGTTGAGATCACACGATGTGGAACCGATTCAAGTCAATCTCTTATCAAATGAGGAAGCACTTTCACTCTTCTGTATGAATGTATTTCGCACAGAGATTCCAGTTCAAGGGTACGAAGAGCTATCACAAGAAGTCGTAAGCTATGCTGCTGGTCTTCCATTAACGATAACAGTTTTGGGTTCGCATCTGCATGGTAGAGAAGTATATGTGGATGGAAAGGTGTCCTAGAAAGCCTAAAAAGAATGCCTAAGACGAAAGTTGTAGAAATATTGGAATTAAGCTACACCAGTCTAGAGGACAATATCAAGGAAATATTCCTAGATGTTGCATGCCTGAGGCTTAATTATTCCATAATTTTGGTAGTCTTTATTCTTGAAAGTTGTGGACATTTTCAAGCTAGATGTGGTTTAGATTCTCTTAAGGAAAAATCTCTTATAACTATTTCAAAAGATGGTGAAAAAGTGATCACGCATGACCAGATAATAGAAATGGGCAAAAATATCGTTCGTCGTCCACACCGCAAAGAGCCTCACAAACATAGCCACTTATGGAAGAAGCGGGAAATTGAACATATTCTAGCTAATGACTTGGTAAGGATCACATTTATTTGTAAGGTGAAGAAGAAGTGAAAAACTATCACTTTTTCATTTGTTCTGACTAGTGATGGCCAAAAACCGGGTTCGGGCCGGGCCGGGTCGGGCCGTTGACCAACCCGGTTCGCTACAGTAAAAGTCAAACCCGGGTTTGGTCAAACCCGGGTTGAGTCGGGCCCGGGTTCCGGCCGGGCTCGGACCGGTTTCCGGCTCGGGTTCCGGCCGGGTTCGGACCGGTTTCCGGCCCGGGTTTCGGGTTCAACCCGGGTTCGCCCGGGTTCGGCCCGGGTTCCGGACCGGTTTCCGGCCCGCGGGCTGAGACCCGGGTTTGACCGGGGTTCGGGCCGGGTCGGGTTGGTCAACGGATCGGGTTCGGGCTAGCCCATCGGTTCGGTTCGGTTCGGTTTCGTTTGGCCATCACTAGTTCTGACACGTGTTTCATCATTTACTGCTTTTTGGACTACATGGAACTGAACTGAGTTTACTGCCTTTTGGAAGCAACAGAATGTATTAGATATGTCTCTTTGGAAATCAGTTCAGAAATTTTTATGAAAGGTCTTCGAAAGATGAAGAAACTTAGATATCTTCGCGCGTATACTAAAAGTCACGATGGATATTGTTTTAGTGGCGATTGGGAATTTGATGAAGTTACCGAATACGTTCCAAATTCTTTACAATATCTGTTATGGATATATTACCCTTTTTCTTCTCTACCCAAAACATTTCAAGCAAATAATCTAGTTATGATTGGAATGCCGGATAGTGAAATCGTACAACTATGGGAAGGGGGAGAAAAGAAGGTACACTAATAGTTGGTTGGTTGTTTTTGCATGATTCATTATAGTACTACACATGTGTGGGTTTGTATTACACCAATATTAATTATTTTTTCTTTTATGATAGATTCTTAAGAAGTTGAAATACCTTGACCTCCAGAATTCCAAATTGAAGACCCTTGACCTTGGGATGACTCCATATCTCGTGCAATTATTCCTTAATCATACAAAGTTGAGGATTCTTGAACTTTGGCATACTCCAGTTCTATTCGAATTAAGACTTGAAGGATGTGACGATTTGGTAGAAATTCACATCCCTTTTAAATGTCCGTATCTAATGAAGCTCTACCTCGGTTGTTGTAAGTTGAGGACCCTTGACCTTCAAGCGACTCCGAATCTCAAACAGTTATCCCTTGTAAAATGCGTCGATTTGGAAGAACTTCACATTTCCATTGAATGTCGTCTAAACCTCACATTCCTCTCCTTCCATTGTCCCAAGTTGAGAAGCCTCGACATTCTAGGGACTTTGAATCTCGAGAGCTTACTTATAGCATGTGATGATTTGGCAGAACTTTACACTCCCGCTAAATGGCCAAAGCTCAGGTTCCTCATCCTTTGTGATTCAAAGTTAACAACCCTTGACCTTCAAGGGGCTCAAAATCTCGAGAAATTAGATAGAAGATGTTATAAGTTGGAGGAACTTCTCATTCATTCTATTTGTCTAAAGCTCGAATCCATCGACATCATGGGTGCAAAGTTGATGACCTTTAAACTTGGGTTGACTCCGAATCTCAAGAGGTTAAAGCTTACCAAATGTTCTCATTTGGTTGAACTTCCAGCACCCGAGGATCTTGGCCTATTAGAATGTCTAGAGGAGCTAATCCTATCGGAATGTACAGTTTTACGAGATATTCCCAACAGCATCTGTAAGATGATACGTCTAGAACGTTTTCATCTCCGCAACTGTGTGGCCGTTGAGAAATTGCCAGAGGAACTTGGGCGCTTAGAATGCTTAAAAGAGTTGAATGTTCAAGGTACAAACATAAGACATCTTCCACAAAGCATTTTTGAGTTGAAAGGTCTGCGTATTGTTGGGTTTAGATCGCTTCTTCAGTCATTTGGTTTTACATCCGAGATACAAACATCACAAGACAAAACATTCTGCTACGTAGAGCTGTGAATAACATTCATCCGGAAACCATAGCAGGAGTCTTCAAGGATGATTTGGAGAGCTCCAAAGAAGCTATTTCAGAAACAACAATTGTAAAGGGTACCTTTCTCCATTTTCTATTTGTCATCCTACTTTGATTTGAATTTTGAAATGGACGTATAACAGTAACTAATTAATTCAGAAACAACTATTGTAGTGGATGGTTCTCATTAATGAACTAGAACTCTTCAATTTTGGTCATTAACAAATGGGCCTTGGATCTTTCAACTTGTAACAGAAATATTGATATGATTCTGTTTGGGTCCATGTATTCTTTATCTAAGCATCATACTCTGCTATATGAGGAATTACATTAATTTTCCATTATCAACTTATAATGAACTTTTACATCTCCCTGCATCGTTTGGGTACACAACTAGTATTGAAGAATTCAAGTAACTAGAGTTGTTCTATGTTCATCTACAGGAGGCTGCTGTACCGTGCTTTTAAGAAGAATTTTGGGGAAGGACGTACCAAAGAGGTACTTTCTTTGTTTCTTTTGATCATTTAAACGTTTAAATTAATGACATCATCAGTTTTTTGGCTAAATTATGTGGGAAAAAAACAAGAAATCGGAGACAAACTTCTTCTACCAGCATCACCTCTGCCACGGGATTAATATGACGAGATTAAGTTCATGAAAATCGTGGTTTAAAACTAAAACCATGTCACATGGAGCAGAGGTGTTTCGATTTTCTATTGTTTATGAGATTAGAGTCCAATTAGTGTTCCCTAATCGTTTTCTGAATCATGTTATTTGTCAGCTGATGATGCAGTGGCCTCATCAAAAGCCGGTACATTGTTTCTCGAGTGGTAGGTGGCCAAGACACATACTCCATTTTCTGTAAATTTTTGTGATAATGCACTACAAGAAAAACGTTAGTTAGTGACCAAAATTTTAGTGACGACTTATTTTTTGGTCACTAACTACAACGTTAGTAACAAAAAAAAAAAGTCGTCACTATAATGTAGTCACTAATATAAATATAGTGACAAAACCTAAAATTTGGTCACTAGGATGGTCACTAAATGAAAGTGGTAGTGACTAAAAAATAGTGGTCACTAATTATATAGACTTAGTGACTATAAATGGTTGTCACTAAGTAATGTTTAGTAGTCTTGTTTATTGAATAAATTAGTGACAAAGAATAGTTGTCACTAAAATAAAAAAATTAGTAACTAAAAATAGTGGTTACTAAAATGAAAGTGGTAGTGACTAAAAAAATAGTGGTCACTAACTTTATAGACTTAGTGACTACAAATAGTCGTAACTAAATGATGTTTAGTAGTTCTTGTTTATTGAATAGCTTAGTGACAAAAAAATAGTTGTCACTAAATATGTATAAGAAATAAAAATCTTAGTAACTAAAAATAGTTGTCACTAAAATAAAAATGATAGTGACAAAAAACTAGTAGTCACTAATTTCAAAAACTTAATGACTATAAATAATCGTTACTAAATAATATTTACTGGTACTAATTTTAATAGCTTAGTGACAAAATTCGATGGTTACTAATTATATTTGTTAGTGACCAAAAACAATTGTCACTAAATGATACCTCAAAAAAATATATTAGCAAGTTAAATCATAATATGATATAAAAACATAAAGTTGAAGGGCTAAAAATGAAATCATTGATTCTCATCTTAAAGCGACTGATATCTTAAGTCCAAATAAACCCTAATTTCACCATCTCAGATCTTCATCACTCGAAGCTACGATGCATAAACCCTAATATCTCCATCTTGGTCTTAAAGCTTTCTGGAATATCTCTATCGATATATTTCTCTCGATCTCCTCCCAGTCGATTTCCTATTTTGTTTATCTCGATCTCTCCCTGTCGATTTTACAGAATCTCTCTGTAATTTAACCTAATCGATGTCAATTGTGGAACCGTTGCCATTTCAACGTCGGAGTTCGGATCACTTCCAGGCTTCCTCCTATTTCATCGTCGCATTTCAACATCATTCATCGTCCTTTACCATTCCATGGAAGCTTGTAAGTCACAACTCCTTCTCTGTAATTGTACGAGTATGAAATCCTAAATCAATTGCACATTCATTCAGTTCTCTTATGCTTGATACTGAAAATCAATTGTTAGGGTTATGAGATTGTAATTACTATGAATTCGTTAGCAGATTAGATGCACATGTGACATTTAAGGAAGAACTTATTTGCTATCGATCTATTGCAGACAACTCAACCTGAACTGAGTTTCCATCGACCTCAAATCAGTGATCGTCTCAAAGAATTGTGAAGGTCGATCCCTCTCTATTTCTCTTTCCGTCCGATTTCTGTGTGGTCATAGTATATACATATATCTTAATCCTATTACCAATTCAAAATGTTCCAGTGGTTCTTAGCATATATCTTAATCTCAATTCTAAATTTTCATTGTATATCTCTCTAATTCAGTATTTCAATTCTAAGTTTGGCTGAATTGAATTGGTAACTTCAACACTCGCCATAGGTCTGAAAACTGTTAACCAATTCCTTTTTATTTCTCTAAAGTTTTCAGTTTATGTGTGATATCTGAAAACATTTTAAATATGGCAGGAGTTGGAGATTAAAGGCAAATCTCAAATTGGAACCATTGGGAGGAAGTGAAGATATGCCATTTGCTATTTTCCGAGACATACGTTGTTGTACATGTATGGATGTTACTTTGCGCTTTTTCTATGAACATTTTAAATATGAATCTTGGTTCTTCCTCTTGGTTTCTTTTGCATAGTGCTTCTCACCATTAACTCAACTTCTCACATGATTCTTTGCCTAGGAGAATATTTTCTAGTCTATATCAAGATTCTAGTTCACTCTGCGGCTGTTTTCCATTTCAGTCATGATAGTTTTATTCTTTATGTTAATCAGTGAGCATGCCCATAGGGAGGTCAGGTGCTCAAGTCCCAACTCCATTAAAGTATACTTGTGTCATAACAACTGCTATATTTGATGATCAAGAGAAACTTTAGATGGTTGACTTACGAAGATTCATGCCTGTAAACTTTAGGTGGTTGACTTATAATTGATATATGATACATCTTATATCAAAATTTATTCTTTCTGTGCAGCTTTTGTTTAATTTTTGTTCAGATACTTGTTCAAGTTTCATTGTGATTGGGATTATACATCTGTTTGGTGCTTTCTTACAGGTACTTTTCTAACTGTGGTAGATTGCTTAACCTTCAATTCCTGTAAAATGCTAATTCTCTGAGATTTTGAAGGCATTCTTGTGTTACGAAGAGACATTCTTCTTCTAGGTAGATGCTCTCTTAAATCCATTAAAAATAAATTTCTAGAGAGTTATTTTCCCAAATAACCGCTGCATAGACAATGAGGACTTTTTGGGCCAAAAGTGTTGATGCCATGCTTACCCAAAAAACAGAACCATCATCTTTTTCCTGATTATAGTTATATGACTTGTATCATTCTACTTGCTATAACAAAACTACATTTTGCAGGTTTATTATGAACTTGATGAAAAAAGGAAGTCAACTGGAGGCAAAGACGTAGATATCAGTCATGTGGAACAACTTTTACCTTTCTCTTCCAGTGGGAACTAAAACATTATCCAAGTAACAAATTCAAACCCTCAGATGTTAATGAACTTACATAATTTACAATCATATTCATATATAAACCATGTGTTTATTTATCATCATCTTTATGCATGTATGCACATGACTGGAGATCTAGGGGTCCTTTATTTGACACTTATCCGATAAGTGCTTATCGGGTCAACTTACCTTACGGGACGAAGATGGAAATGACTAGAATCTTACCCGGTAAGAGCGATAGAGTCTTATCCGGTAAGTGAGATCGAAAACTCTTACCCCGTAAGAGCTCACCGGGTAAATTGTTGCGTACGATACTGTTTTGAGACACTAAAGTATTGTCCGATATGGTATTAATAGTGTTCAATTTTACCCGTAAATACTTACCCGGTAAGTGTTCAACTAAACGGCCCCTTAAAGAACCGGTAATCTTGACTTCCTTGTAACTGTTGTAAATAACAGTGGTGGTTACAATTTTCTAAAACTAAATCCATGATAGTAGGGGTCATCTACTCTTTAGATTCAATGGTTGATTGGGGTTTTATGTTTCCAGTAGGTTTGTATGCTGCTAAACAATGGTTTTAATCTTGTTAATATATGTGGTATGTCTTATATAATGAATCAAGTACCTAATGAACCATATCTATGCATCTAACCGTTTTTTAATCAATAATTCAATCTTGTTAAACAACCGTTTTTTTTAACCGTTGAACCATATCTACGATACATTTATATTTGATTGGTCCCTCTTGATTATGTTACGTATCATTATGTGATATTCAAACTGACAATGTTGTTTCTTCTTGTCCACTAATAGATATCCGTTTGAAGAAGCTATGTTTGGTATTCCAGATAAGTAGATGAAGGGGAAGATGAACTCTATGATGGATTAGTTGTCACAGTTGGTTATCTGCATTACATTCTCAAATTTGAGTGTTGTGTTTTGTTTTCATTTTGTCATTTTGTTTAGACATGCTTGTTTTTAGTTTGGATCAAAGAATTACACACTTGTTTTTAGTTTGTATCAAAGAATTATATGTTTAGCAATTGAAATTAGTATATTAGATTATCGTCATTACAAATTAGTCCGTTTTAATGTTATTGCAATAAAAATTAGATTAAAAATTAGCGAATTTTTATTTATGTTCCATATTTTTCTCAAAATTAGTGTCAACTTTTTTGGTCACTAAAAGCCGTTAATGTTAGTGACCAAGTATTTGGTCACTAATGGAAGGTAATGAGCTGATATCTTGAACCCAAATAGTGACCTATTTGATGGTGGTCACTAATTTAGTCACTAATTTAATGGATTAGTGACGACTTTTGGTGATTTAGTAACGAAATTTAGTGACAAATTTAGTTGTCACAAACATAGTGACCACTTTAATTTGGTCACTAATTAGTGACCATTATTGTATTTGGTCACTAATACAAATCAGTGACGGACCTTTAGTGACGAAAAGTGACGACCTTAATTTTTGTGACTAAATGGCTTTAGTGACCAATTTTATATTGTTAGTGACCAAATCTTTTTCGTCACTAATGGTGATTTTTCTTGTAGTGATGGGTGGTGAAAAGTTTGATCCATTAGAGACAGACAAGCTACCACAGATTCAACACAAGCATGATAAACTCAACTGAAGGTCATACCCACGTTATTACCATTTCTATATATATTATGCATGATCATGGGCGGAGGCAATGCATGCCCAGAGTTGTCCTAGGATCACCCTCAAATTTTGATAAATAATATTTTATATGCTAGCATCACTGTATTCAATTTAGAGTCACACGCAGTAAAGGATTATGATGATATGGAAGAATGACAGCCACCTCTTCAAAAATATAAATTCTAATGTTTTTGTATTTGGTTTTTGATGGATGTTGTTTGGTGATATTTTAACAGAAAAATAGATTTTGTTTTACTACACACACATATATAGAAGGAGGTTCATACGAAAAATATAACTTTTTAAGAAAACGCGAGGAGCAATCTCAACCATTTATCTCAGTCAACAAAGACGGCTTTGACCGGTTCCCCCTTTAATAATCTCTACCCTCCCGTAAATCGCGTCAATCCTGCGTGATCACGTCTACCGTAACCGCGAGATAAGTGACTGAGATTGCTCCTCACTTTTTCGTAAATTGATATGCTTCTCGTTTGAACCTTCCCCTATATATATATATATATATAAAGAGAGAATTGGGATTATATGAGACCATTTTGTTTATAGGAGAACTTATTTTTATACTTGAAACTACATAACATAATACTATAAAGGTATCCTTCATAGTGCTATATGTTGTGAAGATTCGATTTATTTTTTCTACCTTTACAATGTTTTCCTATGAAAACAGGAAAACATGTAAAAATATGGTTTGATGAAAACATGTTGTCTCACATGAATGGATGAACCAACCCTATATATGTAATTAGATACTTAAGTTTAAGCATGACCACCCTCGTCAAAGATCCTCGCTCCGCCCCTGTGCATGATAAACTAACTCGGCTGTTTTGTCACTCCAACTTTGAAATTTTGGATTCGTTAACTTCATGTTTGCATTAACTAAACACTCAAAGTTGTACAATTTTTAGCAACACAGCCGTTCGGGCCTGATTGTCTACCAAGTGCATTTACGATTTTACGTTCAGGCCTGATTGACATATATTATTTGTTCTGTAATCAGAATGAAGATGGAACAAAGTTTTGGAGTATGTAACCTATTTATGTCGAAGTTAGCTGCTGTTGTTCTTGGTCGAATGACAATATCTGGATGGTAAGTTTTGTACCACATACTAAACCTTACGACTTAATCTCTTTGGTCCTATTTGATCTTTGTTTTAATTTTTTCTGCTTAACCATATATATATATATATATATATATAGGGGTGGGTTCAAATGTGAACCACATTTTGGTTGTGAACATGAGGACAAATGTGAGCCTTTGATCAAACTAAAGCTGATTAGATCAAGGGTTAAAAGGGGTGGTGGCATTTTTGAAAATAACATGAAAACTATGACCATGGCTCCAATAAAAAAAAAAGCGTGTAAGGGTATAATAGTAATATTGATCTGATGCTTTAAAGTGAATTTTAGGGTTTCAAATCTGGAAAACCCTCTTTCTTAAAACTTCCTCTCAAAGAAATCTCTCCATCTCTCTCAAATCATGGATCGAAGATGATAATTTTCAAGCATTATTGAACAAAAAACATGTCTGAATAATACGAAAATCAAATGGATGATCTTCCAGTAGCTTCAAGCTTCATTATAAGTAAGTATTATTGAAATTTCATAGTTTGTGTTCTTGATATATTTCATCAGATTAGGTTAGTTTGATTCGTTTTTGTTGATTGTTGTTTTACAAAAGTTGTTTGTAATCATAGTCAGAGCAACATATTCGATGATTAACAATTTTCATGATGATTTTAGATAATGGTTGTTTGAAATTGAAATTTTATGGTTTGTGTTCTTGAGATTTTTTTATCAGATCTGCTTGGTTTGATTCGTTTTTGATGATTCTTGCTTTTTAAAAGTTGTTTGTAATCATAGTTAGAACAACATATCTAAATTTTAACAATTTTCGTAATGATTTTGGAAAATCGTTGTATGAAAATTGAAACTTTATGGTTTGTGTTATTGTTCATCATGTGTTCTTGAACAAAAAGTTAATAAATCTGAGTTTTGATCTATTTTCAGAGTGAAAAGGTTAATAAATCAGAGTTTTTTAGTTTTGAGTTAATAAAGCTATATATTCAGAATGAATAAAACTGTATATTTAAGTTGAATAAAAATGTTGACTAAAAATCTTTGTTATTCATTATGAATGAAACTTTATATATTGATTGAATTATTTGTTATTCACTCTGAATAAAGCTTTTTTATATTCAGACTGAATAAAACTTTAAAATGTATGATTAATAGAAATGTTGCTTATATATGATTTTGAGCAATTACAACAAATATTTGCATAAACTATTAATTTAGACTGAATAATAATTGTTATTTATACAAGTATACTTGTTTTTCAGGTTGAAGACTTATTATTCAAACTGAATAATTATTAGATTTGTTAAAATAAACTTAACTTTAAAAACTATGCTTGTTATTCAGATTGAATAACAAGTCTTCTTTGAATAACAAGTAGAATTGTTATTCAATCAGAATAACAAGCCTACTTGTTATTCAGTCTGAATAACAAGCCTACTTGTTGTTTAGTCTGAATAACAAGTAGATTTGTTAAAGCAGATTTGTTATTCAATTCAAATAACAAGTAGTTTTGTTATTCGGTCTGAATAACAAGTAGTCTTCTTATTCGGTCCAAGACTTGTTATTCAGACTGAATAACAAGTAGAAAATGAATATTGATTAATCTTATTCAAAGTGAATAATATTATTCACTATGAATAAAATATATCATATTCATAGTTAATACACTTTGATTCATATTTGAATAACTTTATTTAGTTTACTAATTACAAAGATAAACAGGAACTTGTCAAATTACTTGATCAAGATACGGAAGAGTTGTACGCAAACAATGCAGAACTAGAACTCAAAATGAATGAAGCACTGAAGATGTATCCGAATGACAAATCGTTGATAGATTGGAAAGAAGACTATCAAAAGTTGGTTTTATGTTGGTGAAGAAGAATTAAACAATTAGTATATGGTTTTTAAATAGTTGGTTTTAGGTATATGTATGTTTATTACATGATGTACAATATTGATTAATTAGTAAATGTATATTGACGTTTGTATTTACAAATACGAAGATTAATTTTAGCGCATAATATAGTTGTGGATAATATTACTTTGTATTTAAATTGACTAAATAAGATTGTTGTTTAATTCATTTTGAATATTACATATTTTTCGAAGTGAATATAATTTGCAGTAATGGAACTGAATAAAAATACTAACTAAAGAAAGATTTTTGCCTTTTGTATTATTCAATCTAAATAATCATATATTATTCAGTTTCAATAATTATTCAGAGTGATACAACTTGAATATAACATGTATTTTTATTCACAGTTAGAATAATATAACTTGCAGTAATGTGATTTGATTATTCAGTTTGAATAGTCATGTATTATGAATTCTTCACTCTGAATAATACTCAACATTCAAAATGAAGATAACTTGAAATTAAATATAACTTGTATTTTTATTCAGTATGAATATTGTGTATTATTTAGAGTGAATATAGCTTATCCTCAGCATACCATTGAGAGTGATATGAATTCAATATAACTTGTGCTTTTATTCATTCTAAATATACAATATTCGAGTAAATAATTATTTTGAATAACACTATTTCTTTCAAGGTGAATTAAATTTAAATGATTATAGTTTTTTCATGGCTTAATGAATAAAAGCTTTATTTAATGTGAATAACAAATAATTCATTCTAAATATAAAGTTTTATTCAGAGTGAATAACAATTGATTAATATTTCTATTAAGCTTACCTTTATAGTTTTATTCAATCTGAATAGAAAGCTTTATTCAAAGTGAATAACAAGTAATTTAGTTTTTATTCAGAGTGAATAACAAGTAACTTCAATTAACATTTATATTAAACTTACATTTACAGTTTTATTCAGAATGAATAACAAGTTATTCTTAGCAACATTTCTATTAAGCTTATATTTATAGTTTATTCAGTCTGAATATAAAGAATTATTCAAAGTGAATAACAAATAATTCTAAGTAACATTTCTATTTTAATAATTTCATCTCCATCTTCAAGAATACATCTTCATCTTCAACAATTCATCTTCAAGAATCCAAAAATCAATTCATCTTCATCTTCAAGAGCCAAATGGTGCCAAAATTCCATTTTCCATGTTTTTTAATTCAAATACAAGAAAAACAATTAAACACAACCAAAATACATCAAACACATATTTATTATCTTTTTCTTCAAGAACATATGATGAACATTCAAAAACACAAACCATAAAATTTCAATTTTCAAACAACGATTTTCTAAAATCATTTTGAAAATTGTTAAAATTCGGATATGTTGTTCTACTTATGATTACAAACAACTTTTGAAAAGCAACAATCACCAAAAACGAATACAACTAACCTAATCTGATGAATAATCTCAAGAACACAAACCCTAGAATTTCAATTTTTCAAAATCAACACGAAAATTGTTAAGGTTTGGATATGTTGCTCTAATCATAATTACAAACAACTTTTGTAAAGCAACAATCACAAAAAACGAGTCAAACTAACCTAATTTGATGAAAAATATCAAGAACAAAATTTACAATTTCAATTTTCAAAATTCAGAAATCAAAATTTTGATTAAATGTGATGTAGATGCAAGAAATCAACCGGAGAGATGAAGAAATCACTTGGAGAGAGATGAAGAAATCACTTGGAGAGAGATGAAGAAATCACCATTGATGGATGTGTTGATACTAGAGATGGAGTAGAGATGCCAATGGTGGGTGTGGTGCCTGATGTATACGTTTAAACATAGAGAAGAAAAGGAGCCAGATCTGACCAAAATACCCCCAAGCCATATTAGTAAGTTGACTTTAAATTTGGGTAAGATCAAGGGTTGAGATTTGTCCTCATGTTGACAACCAAAATTGAGTTCACATTTGAACTTTCCTCTCTCTCTCTCTCTCTCTCTATATATATATATATATATATATATATATCTGTCATTTTTGCTAGAAACACTTTGAGAAAATTTTACTATTCGAGCAGATGCAATATTTGTTTCGGAAATGAAAGGTGAAGCATTTTTAAGCCTATGTTGCAGGTCACCTTTGAACAAGACCGTGCTTGTGTGGTTGGAGCCTGCAGTGTCCTCAAGAAACAGAAAATTGCATCATAGGGACTGCTCATAATGCTACAATCATATTACCGACTTTTATCTTGCATTTCTTGGCTTATGATTTAGAGATATTTGCAGGGTTGTTATGTGTTTTTGTTAAGAATTACATTGATGTATTGGGGCAATAACTTCAAATTTTAGCTCTGTGTCGGTATCTTTTTTTTGTCAATTTGGTTGATCGAATTAAGAAGATACAATTATACCATCTCTTCACATTTCATGACGCAATTAACAAACCAAGACATAGGACATCACAATGCATGAATGAAACATTCCAGTGTTTATATATGTAATTATCATTTATTATGAAGGATATATTTGAAAGTGAAGTTTAGTGGTAGTTGAATGAAATATCATACTATTTATATATGCTATATGTTAATATGTTTGTGAATGGATGGTATTGAATTCAGAGACAAAGTCACTGTTAACCTATACATGCATCTAAACCATGACTTTCAAGTGTATTAATCATAACCATGTATTAACTAATGTTATCGTTGGACTTTCAGCATTATGCTCAAGTGTGAGGGACTCTTTGGCAGTTGCTGAATGATTTAGTGCATAATCATTAAGTGGTCGGACTCCTTAATTATATAATGTAGAATTTTGGTGAGCAATTCTTGGACTGCTTACTTATATAATATATGCATGATAGATACAGTTTGACCTCCAGTTATACTCACCAACCAGTTTGACCTCAGTTTTGTAGGAAAATCATGTTTTTCAATCAACCCTGCAAATTAATTACGGATTAAATAAACAAAGTTTGTACTTTGGCCACAAAGGTGTAAAGAGAAAGTTCATTTATTTGCACTTTGGCCTTTGGCCACTGATTGTTAAAAGTAGTTTCAAAGTTGGTCTATAAATTACATATGCATCCCCTGAACTTGTTTAATGTTTTGATTTTAGCCACAAAGGTGTAAACAGAAATTTTGTTTCTTTGCACTTTGGCCATTGATTGTTAGAAGTAGTTTCAAAGTTGGATCCATAAATTACATATCCAGCCCCTGAACTTGTTTAATGTTTTGATTTTAGCCACTGTACTTTTGAGATTCATGATTTTAGACCATTAGAAGAAAATTCTCTAATTTACCTTTTAAGTTTAATGCAGAAATAACCAACAGGAAAATATATACAGACTACAGTTAGCATCTAGGCATACAGCTTGTGAAAATCAGGAAGGTAGTTTGAATTAGAAGAATTTATGTGAATATGAAGTAAACATAATGTTTTTAACATATTTCTACATCATTAACATTTGCAATTTTTGCAGTTTTTATTGTGGTGATTGAAGGTGAGCCAAAAAAGATTGGTGAAGAAACTTATATTGGGGACACTTCAATTTAGCCTCTCTGCCTTGGGCATGAAAGGCCTCATAACTACCCTAATTTGAGAATACCGTCATTTTTTCCAGCTTGTGTAATTCTTTCGTGGTCTGATGAAAATATTGTATCTTCAATTGTTGAGATCACCAGTTCTTTTTGCATCAACAACTAGCGATTACACTAATAATCTCACCGTTGTAGTATTCGTGTTTTAATCGATGTGAAAGGGTCAAAGCGTTGTGGTAGCTAGATCATTGCAACAAGAGAAACTCTCGCATAACTCCATAATGAATAGTCAAGTTATTTTATTTGTTTATTTCATAAATGTCTAAGGAAGATTATGATGCAAAAAGTGATTTTATACGAGTGTTATATATAAGGTCAAACATGCTTTCAAGGCTCTAGAAGAAGCAGCATCAATCTGTCATTACTCAAGAATGTTAAATAATTGGAAATAAATCTGACATGCTCTACATTGGCCATCGAGTCAGTAGCGAGAGTGAGCTAAAAAGATCGAAGACATAGTCGATCATATACCAATTAATAGTTGTTTTGTAGAAGTATATATGTATGTATCAAATGCGGATTGTTAGATACAAACTACAAAGATCAATTCAACCACATGTTCCCTTAGCTTGAGCATGTTTAGCTACAAACTACAAAGATCAAATCAACATTCAGCCACATGTTCCCTAAGCTTGACCTGTTGAGCATTGGGATGGAGCGTATTTTTTTGTAAAATGACCAAAAATCCCTCACATGACTAGCACGTAAGGGCATTAATGAAGGCAAATTTACATACGCTGAAAAGGGGTGACAATATTTATGCAAGCAAATTCAAATACACGGGCTCTAGCATAATTTGTAATAAGAAAATAATACATAGAATGACAAAAATACCCGTATGTTAATCAGGTTGACAAGAATTTTTAAACAGAGTTAGGAGCAGGGACCAAAATCATCAAAACATTTAAACCACAGGGTTTTTTCAAGAACTAATTCCTTTGCAGGGATGCAAGATGTTAAAACATGTAAACTATAGGGACTAAACATCTAAATCTGACATTTAAATAAACATAAAAACTTGACCTGTAGTTGACTATGGGTTATTCATCTGAAAACATCAAAGATTCAAAAGTAGATTCTGTTGCTGTTGAGTGATTTCTCATCTGCTTGCTGTTGATTGATCTCTCTCTTTCTTTCCTGGTATTAATTATTCTCCCTTTGGATCGTTCTCAAGTTGAAGTATTTTATTTTATAGGGCTAATTTGTTATCTATTTCTTGTTTTCTTAATTGGCTGAAATGGAAGATCAAATTAGCATTTTGATGAAAACCCACTTGATAATATTAAGTCAACAGCTATTCAATTGGTTTAATTTCTTTATATAATCTCATATTTACATAATCCCTCTTTTCTTTTCTCCTTTTACTCATTATATGCTTGATTACCTGCTAAATTAATGTAAGGTGGGTTGTTAAGATGCTTGTAAGAAATTAGATTTGAATCATTGTTGGCAACTGTATTTTTTTTTTTGGATAGAATATTTCCCTAATTAACAGGGATTTGATATAATTAATAGGATCCTTCATTCATACCTACAATGGCCTCCTCTTCAACTTCTTCATCCATTCACAAGACAAGCTTTAAGTATGACGTGTTTCTGAGTTTTCGAGGTGAAGACACTCGTACCAGCTTTGTTGATCATCTTTACCATGCTCTTAAGCTAGAGAACATCGAAACCTACAAGGATGACAAGAACCTTGAGAAAGGAAAAAAAATTAGTAAGGAGCTCATTCAAGCCGTTGAAGAATCAAGATTCCATGTTGTCGTTTTCTCGAAGAACTACGCATCTTCATCGTGGTGCTTAGATGAGCTTCTGAAAATTATGGAGTGCCAAGAGACACCGACCGACCATAATGTTTACCCTATCTTCTATCATGTGGAACCCACTCATGTCCGCAAACAAAGTGGAGAATTTGGAAAAGCCTTTGCGAAACACGAAAATGATGAGGCCAGGGCCGTTCCTAGAGTTTCGGATGCCCTGTGCGAAAATGTAAAATTATGCCCCTGTGTCTATCTTTTAGGCAAATGAAACGATGTACGATACGATTTTTTAAAGGGTTTGAAACCTATCAAAGCTACGTACGGCTCATCCCTAAGCTGATTTTTATTAACTAAACAAAGAGTACAAAGGGAAACATAAGAATCAAAACCCCAAATTACAAAATATAAATATAAGTCACCTAAAACGATGTCTCCATAGAAAGATAAAAAACAAGAAAAACTATAATTAGTTTAACTAAATGGTAAATAATTAGATTAAAGTTATAAAAAAAATCTGCAACTTAGCAAGTCTAAATATCAAGCCTAATAAAAATAGGTCATTGAAATTGATAAAAACAAAATTAGTGAGTGCAATGGTGCAAAAAACAACAAATAAGTAAATCCTAAATTCCTAAGCATAGGCACCATAGCAAGTTAATTGATGTTGAGATGCAAATATACAATCTGCCAATTCCTCAAATCCTTTAATTGATGCAAAAGCAAGTAATCGTAGATGGAATAATGAGGAATTTCACTAAATCAAAATCAACTAAATTAGTAATGTAATATAATACCATACTTGGGAATTATACAGAGTCCAAGTCATAAATTATTAAAACTAACTACCTATACTAATAACATTATATAGAATTTTGATGCCCCTTGGACTTTGATGCCCTGTGCGGTCGAACGGGTTGCACGGCCCTAGGGCCGGGCCTGGATGAGGCTGCCAAGAAATGGAAAGAGGCTCTGATAGAAGCAACATCTTTAAGTGGTCGGGAGTTAAGAACCACAGTTGATGGGTAATTGCCATATCTATTCGATATTCTTTCATTTTCATTTTGTTTCTTCGTGTTTCTATCAACAAACTTTGAATCGAAATTGCATATTCTTCTCAATAGATTAAATTGAAATATGTTTATATGGCTCCATTATTACTTATTGTAGATATAAAAGTTATTATTCTTGTGGAAATTTGAGAAAGCTAATTGGTTCTTCTTTTAACATTGTAGGTTCCAAATCAACACCAAATAGATGAACACAATCAAGATGTATATAATGCTCTCAAATGATTGGAAAGTGTCAAGGAAGGAGTGGAAAAAGAGTAAACTACAAATGAAGTTGAGACTCCTATTTATACTACTCTATAAAAGGCTAAAAGGCTTTTAAATGGATGGGCCCTAAACATTGGGCCTAATCCACAATTACATAAAAGGAAAGTAACTTTAAGTAAACAACAAATTGACACAACTAATAATAATTTCTAACAATTTCCCCCTTTGTGTCAATTTCTTCGCTTCCAACGATTATGGCTCGATGACTTTCTTCTTGAAGCATTTGTCTCCTTGATCTTCTTAGATAGTCGTTCACGTCTCCGAGGTGGTGGTGGTAGTGGTCTCTCTTGATGTCTCTCGGCCGGTTGTCCTTCGATCATCTTCAACCCATAGTAAGCTCGAGGCGTCGTAGAACATCTTTGTCTAACACCCAAGGCAAGTTTGTCTAAACACCTTGTACAGCGGACATCGGTCAATGACGGGGAGAAGTTCGTGACTGCAACACACTTGGAGATTCCCAAGGTGAAGGAGACGGCATGCGCAAGAGAGGTGATCTATGAGGTGAAGGTTTGTCGAACAGTGGTGGAGGAGACTAGAAACTGCAAGTACTCATCATCATCATCATCATCTGAGAAGATGTCATCAAGATTGATAATCTACTTGAGCTCATCATCAGTAGCGGGGACGCATGTGATAGGGATCGAATAAATCACAATCTCTCGACTCATCCCATCAACGTCAGCTGCCGAGTTCCAACCAGGCTATGAGTGGTGATCATCGACGCCGATATGAGTGTCGGGCGCGACGCCGGAAGATGTGCATCTCGGCACTATGGAGTCGTGCCGAGCCTTCTTTCGGATTTCCCCCTCACGGAGATCGGGGTAATCTCGGTCGTCGTGTCATCTCTTCGGTGGCTCGGCCGTTGCACAGTAGGAGATCGTAGGGACTCTATGAATGTCTGAAAGAGAGTCCTTGACCTCAACAAACTCTGATCTCACCTCTGTCTTGAGATCATCAAACTTCCCTTCGAGCCTCTGGATGGAAGGGCCTACCGCATAAGAGGGTACGGTAGCCGGCTCGGGACAGTGCTCGGGAAGGTCTGGATATGATGACCGCTGAAAGTACCCAAGTATGTTGACTTCATCCTCAAGGAGATTCCCTTTTGGAGAGCAACTTCACTGATAAAGGATCCCTCAACTCATTAGTCGGGTAGTTGGGTGCAGTCGGTGCTGGAGGTGGTAAAGTATATGGAGGTGGTGATGTACAAAATCCTCATGGACAGCCTTTAGGGCGCCGTCCATCATTTCCCTGACAACGAATGTCGGGTAAGTAACTCCGGGCTCACATAGAGTACCCGTTTGCACAACCGCTGAATCAACGGTGTGGCCTATGTTCATGGCTGGCGTGATGATGACCATGGTGGGACTTCCCGTCGGTCATCGTGAAACGCCCGTCATGGACGCCACTCTCGGGGTTCCGATCACGTCACTCAGAATCGTGATGGGTGGAGCAGAGACTACGTCACATAGACTGGCAGTATGGGTACCTAAAAGTGTATAAGGCTCTAGACTTTGGTGCACATGAAGGAAGTGTAGGGATCGGGGCAGGGATCCTCCTGTTTCAATACCACTACCCTCCAAGTGAGGGTGCGATAGCCGTTGTGCTAAGTCCCCGTGGAATGAAACATCCACCTTTTGAGAGATGAATGAGTGGCTAGGTGGGGCGTGCAATTGCACCTCTGGGTGGGAGGTGTCGTCTTCAATACCCACACCCAACATATGAGTGCGGGTAGCAGATGTGGCTGCCCAGCGTCTACCTATGGGTAGGGAAGGACCGGTTAAAACCTTTGGTCCTATTTCATGCTCATCAATTCTTTCACTTCCCTCGCTCATCTCATTTTCTTCAACTGTTTTGTCTCCCTCAATCCTTATGCCAACATCACCATCAGGATGGTGGTCATCACCGGAGTCATCAGAGTGTGTACCATAGTCCACCAAGGGAAGAGAGTGGGGGTATGGTGTATATCATCTGTACGCGAGGTACTAGCTTCGTGTCGATCACAGTCACCGCCTACACTACCCCCGTCATGTCCCCCCGACACCTCATCCTCAAGCCCTTGGTCACCATCCCCAGGTGAATGACCACGCTCAGTACCCTCACCTTCTAATCTAGAGTTTGCCTCTTGGGTGCCAGTCTCCGGCTCTGGAGCTTCTGGTAGAGGCGATAAACTTATGTAACTACGCACAATAGGTGACTGGTGATCTGCAGCGTCAAGAGGAGCTTGCGGTATAGCCATCGCCATCGGGACTTGGCGGTCCTTAAGTCATGACATCGCCTAGTTTGGAGGGAAAGGTTCATCATGCCTTGGAATCTGAGGGTATCGTCGAAGGAGGTACGTCATACATGACATTGTTCCCTCTTTGAACAAGCGTAGGCCTAAGTATGAGGCATTGTTCCCCCTTGAAACATGCTAGGGATGCATTGTTCCGTCATAATAATTTTTTTTTACTCCTTTTTTCTGATTTTTTTTGATTTTTTTTTTTGATTTTTTGATTTTTTTTTTTTTTTGCGCAAGAAGTACAAAGTTATGTCCTCCGGTTGAGATTGGGAGGTGGTGGTGTGAGCATCATCAAAATGATGAAGATTGTACCTGAAAAAGAGAAATGGTTAGTATCTAGGTATACGGAAAATTTATTGAAGACCCTCACAGCATTGATATGCACTACTATGTACCAAGACCAAGGTATTGGTATAAGGGAGTGCAAGTCATTGGGTGAGAGACATGTATTCGATAAAAGAATCCCTTGAAACCTTGCCAACCAACCAAGGTGCATGAGTGATCATTTTAGGTGGAGCATGAGTATACACAGACATGATACACAAAGATACTTTTCATGCATGAAGCAAATGGCATAGAGATGATAACACAAACATGGCACACATGATCACTTAACATGCGTGTAGCAAATGACATGGTGACATCAAGGGTACCAATTGTGTATCTAGGTTCAAGTACTCACCAATTCATGCATATGCACAAGAGCCAAATGCACTCTACACTCATGCACAACCTAAAGCACACACTTCACATATATGCACTTAAGGCCAAAACATCACTCATTTAATTTCATAAGGCCCATGAATTACAAGCATACATATACTCAAATGCACATCATATTCAAATCATGCACAAACATTCAAATCCAAACTCATGTCCCACTTATGCAGTTTAGATAATGCACACTCATTCATACACTCAAGACTAACTTCGTGAACTACAATATCAAGAGAACAAGTCATCCAAGCTACTAACCATTTGTTAAAACCAGAGAATGAGACCCGTGGTGTAATCCCAAACGAGTATTAACAAGAGAAAATAAAGTGTACTAAGCAAAAGAAATAAAAATAAACCATAGAAAAAACGTAAAAGAAAAAAAATAATAACCATTTTTTTTTGGAATAAAACAAATGAAACAAATAGATAAAGGAATATTAAAGATATATGTATATATGTACCATTGTTTTATTCAGATAAACCAAAAAGAAAACAAGAAACAAAGAAAAAAAATATAAAAAAAAGAAGGGGGGACAACAATCTTGGCAACGCAACACAGACTTCAACCATGGCTACCATTGTTGTACCTTCTTCCTCTTTTAGATGTATTAAATCTTTGTTTTCAGATTTTACAAAATAAAACTTAACAAGAAAAAACGAAACAAAATAAAAAAAAACTTGACTCAAGATGATGAGCAGTCCGGAAGGCAAACGGGGAAAAAGAAAGAAATCAGCCCAAAGGCCGGAACTCGAACGGCCGGAGGTGCGGGTTGAAGTTGGAAGGCCGGAACTCACGGCGCACAAGGCCTGAACTCACGGCGCACAAGGCCGGAAAATGACGGTCACGGCTGGAAGACTGATGGCCGAAGGTCTACGAAGGCCGAATGACCAGGTCACGCGAGATCTCAATGGCCGAACGTCTGAATTCCTGTGGCGATGGCCGGAACTACACGAAAAGGCCGGAAGTGAGAAATAGAAGGCCGGAACTCATCGAGTTCATACGGCCGGAATCTGCGAGGAGAGAAAAACCAAATGGCCGGAACTTATCACTTGTCAGAAGGCCGGAATTCGTTTGTCAGAAGGCCGGAATTCCTATGATGACCGGAACTTGCAAACGGCTGGAAGGTGAGACGTCAAGAGGCCGGAAGATGGCCGGAACTGAATCGATGGCCGGAAGTCTCAATTCGAGGTTGTACTTCACACGGCCGGAAAAACGTTATGCCGCCTAAGACCGGAAGAGGGTGCCGATGGGTTTCGAGTGAGTGCCAAAAAAAAAACCGAAAAACCTGCTACTAGCTGGAGGTTGATCTCGACACAAGGCCGGAATTCATGGCTTAGGCCGGAACTTCACGCAACCAAGTCAGATCTAATTAAAACCAAGGCCAGAATTTACCTTCAGTCAAGGCCGGAACCACCAAACGACAAAGGCCGGAAGAACATTTCTTAGGCCGGAATTTCGTTGGTCGATCCAAGAATTTGAAGGCTGAAACTGGTTGTGACCATGGCCGGAACTCAGGAAACATGACCGGAGGACTGAGGTTCATCAAGGCCGGAAGATCAACAGCCGTGGTGGTCGGAACCTCATTTACCGGAACTGAAATCTTATGTCCCGAAGGTCGAAAATACAGCCGGAAGAAGAATTCCGGTGGCCGGAAAACGAATATGCTGCTGATGAGGATGCTTTCTTTGCTGATTATGCGGTTTCCCACATGAAGCTCTCTGAGTTGGGATTTGCCAAGGCATAAGGATTGCAACGGGAGATGGGTAAATGAGCGAGGAAGGATGAGCTGCTGCATTCATGTCATCTTTTATTTCAATGTCTAGGTGTTTTTGTTTTGTTTTCAAAAAATACATTTGTGGAGCTTCTTTTGGCATTTGTGCAGCCAGCTAGCTATAACTAAAACAATGGATAAGGAAAAGGAAAAAAAATTCAGCTTTTCTAAAAACAGTTTGTTTTTTTCTTTTTTCTTTTTTTAATTTTATTCTTATCTTTAAAAAAACAGATTGTTTTTTTTATTAAAAAAAATTCATTAAAATTTTTCTTTTTCTTTTAAAATTGATTTTCTTTTCTTTTCTTTAAAAAAAACTGATTTTTTTTTATGTTTTTTTTTTAAACTAATTTTTTTTATTTAATCTATTTTATTTATATATTTATAAGCAAAACCGAGCCCTAGGTGAAGTTACAATACCGAGCTCAAGGTTTAGAACAAACCCAAGCTCAAGGCAATTGTCAAAACCGAGCTCAAGGTTAAAAGCAGATGATGTACCTGTTCCTCTTTGGATCAAGCAAACGTAGGCAACGTTCCCCCTCAGAACATGGCATAGGCAGGCAACATTCCCCCTAGGATCATGCATTGACAGGGAACGTTCCCCCTCGACTTATAACCACTCACAAACTGATAAAAAATTAAAGAAACTTCCCACAATGTATGACTCTTGAAGGGAGTAAGAAGGTCCCCTCCGGTCATGTGTTTGGGACAACCTCAACCATAACTTACACATGACCGTCCTGCAAAATCAAGTGCAAACATTTTTAGGTACCCATTTGGGAATGGGTCCTTTCGGGTTAGTACCAGCAGGTTTAGAGTTATGTTTCTTAGCATGATGAGTGTGATGATGATAAGCATGATTGTAGAATCCATAAAAGTTAGGAGCATAATATCGATCATTCACAAAGGCATTCGCACAAAAGCCAAAATGAAAACAATTTCGACACCGATAATCACTCCGATATCCATAAGCAACATGTTCACAGTCATGAAAGTTAAAAAAAGCATGAGGTACATGACTGTGTGTTCTATGAAGGTTATCGTTGGAAAATCTGTTTTTCGCAAATCTGGGCTTATGTGCATGTGACTTTGGATGACTGCCTTTTGTAGTTCCATTCTCCTTTGAGTTACACCTACCCTGTCTCACATTTTGATTTGTCTCATTTGAAGAAGTGTGATTGGCGTGAGAGTGATTATTTGAAGATTTGTTTTTCGGGTGGAAGTTGTGTGACTGTTCTTTAGGTTTGGACGACTTCTTGTTTTTACGAGAGCGTCGACGTTTCT
Organism: Centaurea solstitialis; assembly: GCA_030169165.1. Taxonomy (NCBI): domain Eukaryota; kingdom Viridiplantae; phylum Streptophyta; class Magnoliopsida; order Asterales; family Asteraceae; genus Centaurea; species Centaurea solstitialis. The sequence continues at coordinate 36,317,090 of CM058043.1, forward strand.
TAGGAGCAGTCACATTAGGACGAGATGTACTCGCAACTTCAGACTCAGGGGTAACTACAGTAGCCTTTCCTTTGTCTTTCCGAGTGAGTTTGACAGAAGTACTAGTTCCAGGTTTAGAGGTACTGTTTGATCTACCACCCTTACCAGCCATGTTGGAACAATCATCTGATACAATCTCAGAGATTTGTACCGTTGATTTTGGTGCTATGTTAGTTAGAGTGTCCATGTATGAGATAGTTGTGCAAATTGGAGACCTTAGTACAATTGATTTTGAGTTTTGTAAATTTGTACTTGAAGGTCTGAAATCGGGTGCATCAACATTCCACGCATGGTGATGATGAGGTGTTTTACCACAAGTTCCACATGAGGATTGATTGTCTCTTGGTGGACTCTTGGATATGAGGGCAGTTTCAAGTTCATTGATTTTACTCAAGAACAAGTCCTTCTCCCTAAGGCTCATGCGCCTCTCATCCTCGAGTTCCCCCTCAAGTTTGGCAATCCTTTTCTCATAAAACGTCTTGTTGTCTTTGTAAATCTTTTCGAGAATTGGAACTTCCTGGTTCATCTCAGCCTCAGTGTAGCTAGGCGTGTAATCCTTAGACATAGGGATCTGACGCGTTGCATAACTGTTGTTGAGAGGATTATAGTTAAAGGGAATTGAGTGTTTGTTTTTTCTATCTTTTTCTTTCTTCTCAATTTCCTTCAATTGCTCAGGATCATCAGACTCTTTCATAAAAACAATCTTATATCCACGACCCATGTACCTCATGTCATACATGGTAGGGGTCTTGGATATGGCATACTTAAGATAACAAGGACTTTTATATCCTATGCCTTCTTTGGGGTTGTAATAATTGAATTCCTTTGGCTGGTTCATGTGGATGGTTTGATCGGTTTGACCTCTTTTCAGAAACTTATCCTCCATGTCTTTGATTTTCGCAAACAAGTTAGTTCTTTGAGCAAAAATGAATTCATACTTCTTTACATTCTCACTGCTCACTCTTTCAGCCTCATGTAGTCTCTTTTGTAAATCAGTGATGTTAGCATTTAAGCTTGTGACTTTCTCTTCAAGAGTTTTGTTAGCAAGGGTGAGCATGTTAACTTTGTCTTTTGAGTAGGCTAATTCAATGTTGAATTTCACGACTAAGGCATGTTCACTAGCTAATTTGGATTCAGCAATTGTGGTTAAGTTGTTTGCTTGTTTAATTTTCTTGTCATACTCGGAAACTTTAAAAGCTAGACCTTTTACTTGATTTTGAAGTTCAGTGTACGGGTCAGGAAGTATCTCAGAAGAAGATGACCCAGAATGGTTTGAGTCAAGGTCGTGGTAATCACGATCTCCGTCTTCTGAGTACATTTCCTCCTCACAATGATTTGCCATCAGGCACAGTTGATCTTCTCTTCCTTCATCGCTTGTTAGATCATCGGTAAGCATGCACATGGTATATCCCTCCTCATCATCACTTGGCATTCTGAGCCAAGCTTCATCATCAGCAAGAAGTGTTGTTCCCTCATCTTGCATCTTGAAGCATGTTTTCTTTGGTTCTTCTCTCTTGTCATGAGGCTTAGTGTTATCCTCGGGCATTTGGTATTCAGCTCTACCACCCTGTTCAACATTTTTCAGCTCAGGTTGTCTTTCATGCTTCCTTCCACTTGAGTACCGATGGTTGTTAGAAGACATGAGCTTTCTTGTATTTCTCTTGGACATAGACTTGGTGATCAACGCTAGGGCCTTCTTTATGGCATTCATCTCTTCATCATATTCCTCTTCATGTACATGGAGAACCGATGGTCGGGTATCGGACCCTATCGCAAGACTGTCACGTGTGTTCATCGTGATGTTGATTGTGGATCTTGAACCACTAAGTATGATCCAAAAGTGTTCAAGGATAACACTATCTTCTGCTTCAAGAGAATCAGTTTTCAGGCACTCTAATGCTTCAGGAAGATTTTTCTTATGATGCAGGAAGATTGATCTTCTTTCGAAAGAAGTCTGATCTTCTTTCGCAAGAAGTCCAAACTTATGTTGCAGGAAGACTACGGATCAAGAGCAGTGGTAGGCTCTGATACCAATTGTAGGTTCCAAATCAACACCAAATAGATGAACACAATCAAGATGTATATAATGCTCTCAAATGATTGGAAAGTGTCAAGGAAGGAGTGGAAAAAGAGTAAACTACAAATGAAGTTGAGACTCCTATTTATACTACTCTATAAAAGGCTAAAAGGCTTTTAAATGGATGGGCCCTAAACATTGGGCCTAATCCACAATTACATAAAAGGAAAGTAACTTTAAGTAAACAACAAATTGACACAACTAATAATAATTTCTAACAAACATATATACAGGCATGAAGCTGAATTTATCAAACTAGTTGTTAAGGATATTTCATCGCAGTTACCTACTGTTTATGCTGACGGAAATTTAATAGGCATGAGGGCTCGGATCAATGCTGTAGTTTCATCTTTAAGAACATTTCCTAATGAAGTTTGCATGATAGGACTCAAGGGGATGGGAGGTGTTGGGAAGACAACTTTGGCGAGAGCTGTTTTTGATCATATATGCAAGGAGTTCGAAGGTAGCAGCTTTGTTGAGAATGTCCGGGAATCTTCAAATTCCCTTTTGTTAGGTTTGAAGTCGTTGCAACAACAAGTCCTTAGAGACGTATTAAATAGACAAGACATCATTGTAAATGGTGTTTTTGACGGGAAAACAAAGATGAAAAAGCATATGCCTAGTAGAAAGGTTCTTCTTGTTCTAGATGATGTGGATCATATACACCAGCTTAAGGCCTTAGCTGGTGAACCTAATTGGTTTAAGTCGGAAAGTAGAATTATCATCACAACAAGAGACAAGCAAGTATTGTTAGCACACAAAGTGAACTCGATTCATGATGTCAATCTGTTAACGGATGAGGAAGCAATTTGCCTCTTGAGTAGGTGTGCATTTGGGACAGAGATTCCAAGTCCAGGATACAAAGAGCTATCAAAAAAGTTTGTAAGTTATGCTGCCGGCCTTCCTTTAACAATCACAATTTTAGGTTCGTCTCTCTGTGATACAAATGAGGATGTATGGATAGATACCCTACAAGAACTAGAAAAAGTTCCATTGGATGGAACTCTACAAAGATTGGAGTTAAGCTATAAGGGTCTAGATACCAATTGTCAAGAAATATTCCTTGATGTTGCATGCATATTTAAAGGCCGGGAGAAAGACGAAGCAATCAGAGTGCTTGAAAGCCGTGGATTTCATGCTATACGTGGTTTGAGTGTTCTTGAGAAAAAATCTCTCGTAACTACTAGAAATAACCGCTTGGACATGCATGACCATTTACAAGAAATGGGGAGGTACATTGTTCGTCGTTTGCACCTTGAGGAGCCTAACAAACATAGTCGATTATGGGTTGAGGAGGAAATTAAAGATATATTGGCTAGTGATCAGGTAAGTATTAAATACATTTATTGTAAGGTTTAGAAAACTAACATATTTTCATTTGTAATGAAATAATTTTCAGTTGCTTTTTGATTATAGGGCACTAATGAAGCAATAAGATGTATAAAATTGATCGCATCAAAAATCCGTCCAAATTTTTTTATGGAAGGGCTTGGAAACATGAAGCAACTTACGTTTCTTCACGTGTATTTATCCAAATACAAATTCAATTGGAATTTTGGTGAAGACAAGGATTGGTTTGACAACAATTGGAAATTTGATGAAGTTTGCCCGACATTTCCAAATGCTTTACGATGGTTGAGTTGGGAAGGGTACCCTTTCCGATCTTTACCCAAGTCATTTCAAGCAAACAATCTTGTTGCACTTCAAATGCGTCTTAGCAAACTTGTACAACTTTGGGAAATGGGAGATAGAAAGGTAGAATATTAATAGTTAATTGATTATTTTGTATTATTCATTAAAATAGCAACTTTTAGGTTTCGTTTGATGTATATTAATTACACCAAGACTCACTTTAATTTTTGTTTACAACAGGTTCTTCACAAGCTCAGATTTCTTGATCTCGATAACTCAAAGTTGAAGAACCTTGATCTTGGTCTAACTCCAAATCTCGAGAGATTAAGTCTTAACGGATGTAGTGATTTGGTAGAGCTTTGCATGCCTATTGAATGTCCAAAGCTCATAGACCTCTGCCTCGGTGCTTATACGTTGAGGACACTTGACCTTCGAGGGACTCCAAATATCGAGAAACTAGATCTTATAGAATGTGTTGAATTGGTGGAACTTCACATTCCCGTCGAATGTCTAAAGCTTGAATACATCGGCATCGACGGTTCAAAGTTGAGGACACTTGACATTCGAGGGACTCCGAATATCAAGAATTTACATCTTCAAGAATGTGTTAATTTGGTAGAACTTCACATTCCCGTCGAATGTCTAAAACTCGAATACATCGGCATCGACGGTTCAAAGTTGAGGACACTTGACCTTCGAGGGACTCCGAATATCAAGAAACTAGATCTTAACAAATGTGTTGATTTGGTAGAACTTCACATTCCCGTCGAATGTGTAAAGCTCGAATACATCGGCATCGACGGTTCAAAGTTGAGGACACTTGACCTTCGAGGGACTTCGAATATCGAGAACCTAGATCTTATAGAATGTGTTGATTTGGTAGAACTTCACATTCCCGTCGAATGTCTAAAGCTCGAATACATATACATCGACGGTTCAAAGTTGAGGACACTTGACCTTCGAGGGACTCCGAATATCGAGAACCTAGATCTTATAGAATGTGTTGATTTGGTAGAACTTCACATTCCCGTCGAATGACTAAAGCTCGAATACATCAACCTCGACGGTTCAAAGTTGAGGACACTTGACCTTCGAGGAACTCCGAATATCAAGAATTTACATCTTCAAGAATGTGTTAATTTGGCAGAACTTCACATTCCCCTCGAATGTCTAAAGCTCGAATACATCTACATCGGTGGTTCAAAGTTGAGGACACTTGACCTTCAAGGGACTCCGAATATCAAGAAACTAGATCTTAAAAAATGTGTTGATTTGGTAGAACTTCACATTCCCGTCGAATGTCTAAAGCTCGAATACATCGGCATCGACGGTTCAAAGATGAAGACACTTGACCTTCGAGGGACTCCGAATATCAAGAAACTAGATCTTAAAAAATGTGTTGATTTGGTAGAACTTCACATTCCCGTCGAATGTCTAAAGCTCGAATACATCGGCATCGACCGTTCAAAGATGAAGACACTTGACCTTCGAGGGACTCCGAATATCAAGAATTTACATCTTCAAGAATGTGTTAATTTGGTAGAACTTCACATTCCCCTCGAATGTCTAAAGCTCAAATACATCTACATCGGTGGTTCAAAGTTGAGGACACTTGACCTTGGAGGGACTCCGAATATCAAGAAACTAGGTCTTAACAAATGTGTTGATTTGGTAGAACTTCAAATTCCCGTTGAATGTCTAAAGCTCGAATACATCGGCATCGACGGTTCAAAGTTGAGGACACTTGACCTTCGAGGGACTCCGAATATCAAGAAACTAGATCTTAACAAATGTGTTGATTTGGTAGAACTTCACATTCCCGTCGAATGTCTAAAGCTCGAATACATCAACATCGACGGTTCAAAGTTGAAGACACTTGACGTTCGAGGGACTCCAAATATCCAGAATTTAAATCTTCGAGAATGTGTTGATCTGGTAGAACTTCACATTCCGGTTGAATGTCTAAACAAACAAACACTTTCAGTACTCTTTCATATCATTGGTTACTTTTTTTTTCTTAACAAATTAATATGAAATGTTTAGGTTTTTTATGGCCAATCAACGAGGCATGGGTTTGCAGCTTGGCCGAGATGCATCTGTAGCGGTAAGTAGCTCACAGGAATCTCAGTTGTTAAATTTTCTATATATCAAGATCACTTTGCATATTTTGTTTAATTGCTTTGTTATGTTATATGTATGTCTATATGGGTGCAACACAGGACCAAGATTACAATGGTGTAGTTGAATACTATTCAAAGGTATTTTCTTTACATTAATTACTCATGATTTCATATAAATTGTACCTTAAATGTATATCTTTCGAGCACTAATTGAGGTCTAGGAAGAAATCATAGGTTTGAAATTTGGAAAGCAATTCTCAACTCTCTGAATGCACTTTGAGCTTCTGTTGTACTCACCAAGCAGCTTTCAAAACGAAGATGACTTGTCTTCTAACATGCAATTTAATTTGTAGGAGAATCATATTCTTGTATCAAACCTGCAAATTATGTGGAAAAAAATAAAGAAATCAGGGTCAAACTTCTTCTACCAGCAGTACCCCTGCCACGAGCTTAATTATATGACGAGATTAAGTTCAGAAGACCCAAAGACGCCAATTCAGAAAGAACTATCGTAGCAGTCGCCTTCTTCATTTTCTATCGATCATCTTATATATACTTCAATTTGAATTTTCAAATTGATATATAACCATGATTTTTCCTTACAGATCCAGAAGAGGATATAAACCCCTGAAGAAAATTTGCTAATCTTGGTAGAAACTTGTATGTAAACTAGTGGTAGGGTGAAGAGGCAGATTTTCATGTCTGGATCATTTACTACCATTTCTATATCCATTACGCTTGACAAAGTGATTACATTACTTTAAATACAAAACGACGATTTCTGGATCCTAACATTTGAACCATTTCTTGTATTTAGGAGTTGTGATCACACAGAAGCAATCAGATATTCAAATCCAGCACACAAGGTGATCCTTTTTTACCATTTATCTTTTCATTACGGTTGTTGGATACGGTTTTTTGGTTATGCGTTTCAGCACTTCATTAAATCGAAGGACCATATGCTCTTCACATGCCGTGATGAACTTATTTTTGATCTTCGGTCTCAATGGTTTAATTGATTTCAGCTCAATCAAAATTCCTTGCATCTATAGAACTTTTTCTGAAATGTGGGACTTGTTATGGTTGTTCATCGGTGAAGCTCTGATTGATCTGCTGCTATCAGGTATAAATCTACCAGATGCATTACGTAAATCCTGTCTTTTATTCCAAAAAATTTTAGTTAAATTCTTTCCTGTAGGTGAAATTAACCAAACTTTCATCCACAAAGCAAATCCCCTTTTAGAAAATTCTGTCTATGAGGTAAGCTGAAGTTATTGGAGATCATCGTCTAAATTTGCTTCTTGTTGTGTTATATCTACGGATTCTTACCCAAATGATCTGTTACAGTTCCATATATGAATGCCACATAATTCAACATGTGAGGCACTTATCTTAGGATCTTGGGTTATATCACATTTTGTTCATTTTTTATTGTTTTTACAGAATCTTGGACAACATGCCTTTGGTCGTTCCTATAACGAAGTTGGAACAGGACTCTCATGATCTATATCATCATAGATATCTTGTTGGTCGCAAAGCTTTTGCGTCATGAATTGCAGAAGACATTGTTTAGGGCGATCTATGTTTATGTTTTGTAACCCCAACACATTTTTTTGGGTTATATGCTCTGTTGTATTATATACATATATAAATATTATTCAATAAAAATCGGTGTGGGGATGAGCCGCCTAGCTTGACTAGGTTCCAAACCCCTTAAGAATTAGTGTCTTTTGTTTGTTTTTCTTATGTATTGGGGACACTTCAATTCTAAGCCTCTCCATCCCAGGGAGCTTGTGTAAGCCTTCCATCCTTAAAAGCCTGGTGGGATGATCATTATATATACACAAATATGGGAGGTTCATACAAGAACCATCCCCATTTGTAAGAACAAAGGAACTAAATTTGAGCCATATATGATGTGAGCCCATATGGGACTCACCCATTAAATAAATTATATATGATTTAGTGGTGGGACCTACCTGAATCATATATGATTTATTTAATGGGTGGGTCCTGTATGGACCCACATCACATGTGGTTAAAAGTTGTTCCTTTGTTCCTACAAAATTCATTGGTTCTTATTTGAACCAAATTCTAGGTGTGCATGTACATATATGTCCAAAGCTACAATTGTTGATGGATAGATTCTAGGGCAGTCTTGTTGCTGTTTTCTTGATGTCAATTCGCTGCTATAGCAGCTGTTGGTGTAATCATTTCCCTCAATCGGCTTCGTTCTTGCAAAATCAACGCTTTTTTTGCTTGTCAAAATTCGACATATTTCTTTTATTTATTTGTAGTTTTCTACTAGAAACAGATGCAGTTTCATTAAGATATCACAAGGCAATTGTTAATGCTAAATATTTAAAAATAGTTTTAAACAAGGCAATTGTTAATGCTAAATATTTAAAAATAGTTTTAAGGTTAGTCTTTAACTTAGATATTCGCTACTAAAAAGTTGTGTATAACTAATGGCTTATTGTTGTTTTTTTATATTTATTTTTTAATTAGTTGTTGGAAAAGTGTCGGGATAATGGTCGGAAAACGAGCGGAAACCCGTCGATAAAGATCGTCGAAAAATGTCGCCAACTTTTACGGACCAACTTTTTGTGGACACTTGTTTTGTGACAGTTTACCCTTATGTTCTATATCAACATAGATATCTTGTTGGTCACGAAGTTTTGCCCTTTGCTTAACCATCAGGATATGCGAACCAAGTTTTGTCTATCTATTATATGTTTATTTATTGTAGTTTTTGCTTCAAGAAATACACAAAAATAATGTTTTGCAACATCTATGTTTATTTTATTTTTGAGAAAAAAGGACGAAACCTGTAAAAGCGTTTCAAAAGTAAAAGCTTACAAAATTTTAAGTGGGCGTTACCCAACAATTCAAAAATTCCAAACCATGTCTTACAAAAATACCTCTTTGAATCTTCCCCTTTAAATTGGATGGCCCAGCTTCAAAATCCTTCTTTAAAACACTGGTCCAAAATCATAATTAAGTTGAATAAAATGAGAAGCCTAGATTCCACAATTCTATTAGCCATGGCCCAATCTTTAATCCATGATCCAACCCAAAAATCTTTTATTAGCAAAATGAGGCCCCATTATCTCATCAGCTCACAATCCAAAAGAATTCCGGTTTATAAATAACCTCCAGCCCAAAACAAAATATAGCACAATTCTCTATTTTGAGAATATCATCCTATTTTTCAGCTTGTGTAATTCTTCGATCCTTTAGACACTCGATTAGATGACAATTTGCATCAACAACTACCGATCACGCTAATAATCTCAACCTTTGGAGTATATGTGCTTTGACCAATATGACAGGGTCAAACTGTTGTGGTGGCTATGTCATTGCAACAAGAGAAGCTCTGGCCAAAATTCCACAATGAATAGAGTCAAGTATTTATTTATTTAATAAAGCATTTTGCGTAAGAGCATCTGCAATGGAAGAGGTTTATAAAGACACATCATCAACATTGACCGCTTCATTTAAAAGGGACACCATTGGGAGGCTGCTGACTTGGCCAACCGGTTCATGCAGACAAAGCGGTGAATGGTATTTGATAATCAAAACAAATTCCATTAATTTATTATTTACATATTTTTCTTGCTGCTCTTTCTTGTTTTGTAGTGGACTTTTGTGGCTTTGGTTTATTATTGGTAATTTTGTTGCTGTGCAAAAGAAAAGTTTACATAAACTAAATAATTCTATCTAAATAAATTATTTACATAACTTAATTAGTAATAACCTACACTGGTTGGAAATACATCGAACATGTTTATTGTTTGACAAAGATTTAGTATTATTAAAATAGTTTTGTAGTATTGTAACTTTTAATTATTGTGATTTTATTATTATAACTAAAATTTAACTATTATAATTATATTATTATATTTCTTTATTATATAAACTATAAACCGGTTTATGATTGAGAGTAAAAAGTTTATAAGATGTATAGGAAAGAGAAAACTGATGTGGCAGAGAGAGAAAGTTAATGTGGCAGAATAATAAACCTGGCTAGGGGTTTATGATTGTGGATGCTCTAAGGATAGTTATGATGCAAAAAGTGATTTTATATGTTATATATATAAGGTCGAGCATGCTCTCAAGACTCCTAGAAGAAGCATCATCAATACATCGTTATTCAAGAATATGTTAAGTAGTTGCAAATTACATTCAACATGTTGCTTCCATGTTGGCGATCAAGTTAGTAATGAGCAAGCTAAAGAGATCGAAAAAGTTTTATTGTAACCAATTATATTCCAGTTGATAACTGTTTCGTAGAAACATGTATGTATTAAATGTGAATTATTATCTACAAATTAGAAATATCGAATTGGTGTGTATTTTTTGTAAAATGACCAAAAGGTCCTCACATGACTAGCACGTAAGAGCATTAATGAAGGCAATTTTCCATATGTTAAAAAGAGTGACATTTATGCAAGCAAATTCAAATACAAGGGTTCTCCCTTTGATCCTATAGTTTGTTATTTTCTAGGCCTAATTTGCTATCTATTTCTTGTTTTCTTAATTGGCTGAATTTGTAGTTGATGAAATTTGCATTTTGATGAAAACCTAGTTGATAAATTGAGTCAACAGCTATTCAATTGGTTTTCTACAAGTTTTGACACCCCTTTAATTTCACCCCGTATTTTTGGATTAGTCATAGGAGGTTTGTTAAGTCCAAGCTTTCTTGGCACACTTGGTGTAATTTTCCTTCTTTAATTTTCCCTTTGTAAGTTGTTGTCTAGCGCCTTGCTAGTGTTTTTTAATAAATCTCTGCTGCCGTTCAAAAAAAAAATTCTTTATATAGTCTCATATTGACATTATCCCTCTTTTCTCTTTTCCCTTTTACTTATTATTAAATGCTTGATTACCTGCTTTATTAATGTAAGGTGATTGTTAAGATGCTTTTAAGAAATTAGAATATTTCCCTAACAGGGTTTTAATATAATTAATAGGACCCTTCATCCATACCTGCAAATGGCATCATCTTCAACTTCATCCATTCCCAAGACGAGCTTTAAGTATGATGTATTTCTGAGTTTTCGAGGTGAAGACACTCGTACCAACTTTGTTGATCATCTTTATGACGCTCTTAAGCGACAAGGCATTGATACTTACAAGGACGACAAGAACCTCGAGAAAGGGAAGAAAATCAGTAAGGAGCTCATTCAAGCCATTGAAGACTCGAGATTCCATGTCATTGTTTTCTCCAAAAACTATGCATCTACATCGTGGTGCTTAGATGAACTTGTGAAGATTATGGAGTGCCAAATGATGAATACTAGGCAGACTGTTTACCCTATCTTCTATCATGTGGAACCCACTCATGTCCGCAAACAAAGTGGAGAATTTGGAAAAGCCTTTGCGAAACTCGAAAATGATGAGTCTGCCAAGAAATGGAAAGAGGCTATGATAGAAGCAACGTCTTTAAGTGGTCGGGAGTTAAGAACCACCGCTGATGGGTAATCACCATATCTATTCGATATTCTTTCATTTTGTTTCTTCTTGTGATATGTTATCAAACTTTGCATCGAACTTGACTAATCTTCTCGATAGATTAAACTAAAACATGATTATATGTATGATTCTGTTATAATTACTTCTTATATGTTTCTATTTTTTAAATATACAAGTAAATATTCATGTTGGAGTTTGAGAGAGCTAATTGGTTCCTTTTTTAAGATACAGGCATGAAGTTGACTTTATTAACCTAGTTGTTACGGATATTTCATTGAAGTTACCTGTCGTCAGTGCTAATGAAAATCTAGTAGGCATGAGGACTCGGGTAAACGGCGTGCTTTCATCTATAAACGCTGTCCCTAATGAGGTTTGCATGATAGGCATATGGGGAATGGGAGGTGGTGGAAAGACAACTTTGGCCAGAGCAGTTTTTGATCAAATATGCAGTCAGTTCGAAGGTAGCAGCTTTGTAGAGAATATCCGAGAATCTTCAACTAATCCTTTATTAGGTTTGAAATCGTTGCAACAACAAGTCCTTAGAGATATCTTTAAAAGGCAAGACATATTTATAAATGGTGTTCTTGAAGGGAAAAAGGAGATGAAAAAGAAGATGCATGGTATAAAGGTTCTTGTTGTTCTAGATGACGTAGATCATATAGATCAACTCAAAGCCTTAGCCGGTGAACGTAATTGGTTCAAGAAAGGAAGTGTAATTATCATTACAACAAGAGATGAGCAAGTGTTGAGATCACATGATGTGGAACCGATTCAAGTCAGTCTCTTATCAAGTGAGGAAGCACTTGATAAGAGACTTTGGGCCTGATTGTCTGCCAAATGCTTTGTATTGACATATATAGTTTTTTTCTTTTTCTTTTTTATTCAGAACGAAGATGGGACAAAGAGTATGGGGTATGGAACCCATTTAAGTTTTGTACCATCACTTAATTCCTTTAGCCCTATTTGACCTTTGTTATAATTTCTGCTTCTTGATCATAAATCCTTGTTATTTTCGCTAGAAACACTTTGAGAGCAAATTCTAGAGGTGAAGCAGTTTTAAGTTATGGAGCAGGTCACCTTTGAACCAGATCATGCTTGTAGTGTCTCAAAGAAACGGAAAACTGCGTCACAGGTGCTGCCCAAAATGCTACAATCAAATTGCCTAAATCTGTCTTGCATTTCTAGGCTTATGACTTAATAAATGTCTAAGTAGTGATTCAATTGTATGACATTAAATAATATATTTTTGTCAAAAAAGTCATTGTTGAAGTTATTTCCATGGTCCATCCTTACGGCTTGTATTTTTATTTCATATAAAGCATGTTGGAAGATTACTGGTTGTTATATGAACAAACTGAAAGATTTATGAGAGGGAAAATGTTTCAAGGGTCATAAGTGAATAAATGTAAAGAGTTGAGGGACCTGTTATGCATACCTGTAATTCTTGAAGGTGGTTTTTGAAGCCAGTAGCCTTTAAGGCATGCATATCTCTGGCTCAAAAGGGGACGTATTTGGTTGAACTTAGCAGCAAAGAAGTTTTCGGTTTTGGTTTGGTGAATAATTGAAGGTAAATTTGTTGTTTATATACATTAAATTGGCGGTATAATCTTGTATACTTTCAGGCCATTTACCACTAAGATTCAACCCTATCATTTACTAGGTAAACGCTAATTGCGGTAAGAGTCATCGTCCGAGTAAGATTCCTTGTCTTGCTCTTACCGAGTAAGGAGCTCATTCAAGCCATTGAAGACTCGAGATTCCATGTCATTGTTTTCTCCAAAAACTACGCATCTACATCGTGGTGCTTAGATGAACTTGTGAAGATGAACTCAAAGCCTTAGCCGGTGAACTTAATTGGTTCAAGAAAGGAAGTGTAATTATCATTACAACAAGAGATGAGCAAGTGTTGAGATCACACGATGTGGAACCAATTCAAGTCAGTCTCTTATCAAGTGAGGAAGCACTTTGTCTCTTCTGTATGAATGCATTTGGCATAGAGATTCCGGTTCAAGGGTACGAAGAGCTATCACGAGAAGTCGTAAGCTATGCTGCTGGTCTTCCCTTAACGATCACAGTTTTAGGTTCGCATCTCCACGGTAGAAGTACACGTGGATGGAAAGGTGTCCTAGAAAGCCTAAAAAGAATTCCTAAGAAGGAAGTTGTAGAAATATTAGAATTAAGCTACACCGGTCTAGAGGACAATATCAAGGAAATATTCCTAGATGTTGCATGCATGAGCCTTGATTATTCGATAAATGAAGTAGTCATTGTTCTTGAAAGCTGTGGACATTTTGAAGCTAGATGTGGTTTAGATGTTCTTAAGGAAAAATCTCTTATAACTATTTCATATGATGGTGAAAAAGTGGTCATGCATGACCAGATAATAGAAATGGGCAAGGATATCGTTTGTCGTGCGCACCGCAAAGAGCCTCACAAACATAGCCACTTATGGGAGATGGAGGAAATTGAACATATTCTAACTAATGACTTGGTAAGGATCACATTTATTCGTAAGGTGATGAAGAAGTGAAAAACTATCACTTTTCATTTGTGCTGACTTGTGTTTAAACATTTACTGCTTTTTTGATTAAATGGAACCGAACTGAGTTTACTGCTTTTTCGATTACAGGGAACAGAAGCAACAGAATGTATTAATTATTTCTATTGGGTACTCAGTTCAGAACTTAATTCCTTTAGCCCTATTTGACCTTTGTTATAATTTCTGCTTCTTGATCATAAATCCTTGTCATTTTCACTAGAAACACTTTGAGCAAATTCTAGTGGTGAATCAGTTTTATGGAGCAGGTCAGCTTTGAACCAGACCATGCCTGCAGTGTCTCAAAGAAACAGAAAAATGCGTCACAGGTGCTGCCTAAAATCCTACAATCGAATTGCCTAAATCTATCTTGCATATATTTCTAGGCTTATGACTTGATAAATGTCTAAGTAGTGATTCAATTTGTATGACATTAAATAATATATTTTTGTCAAAAAAGTCATTGTTGAAGTTATCTCCATGGTCCATCCTTACGGCTTGTATTTTTATTTTCATATAAAGCATGTTGGAAGATTACTGGTTGTTATATGAACAAACTGAAAGATTTATGAGAGGGAAAATGTTTCAAGGGTCATTATAAGTGAATAAAAGTAGAGAGTTGAGGGACCTGTTTTGCATACCTGTAATTCTTGAACGTGGTTTTTGAAGCCAGTAGCCTTAAGGCATGCATATCTCTGGCTCAAAAGGGGACGTATTTGGTAGAACTAAGTAGCAAAGAAGTTCCCAGTTTTGGTTTGGTGAAAAGTTGAAGGTAAATTCATTGTTTATATACATTAAATTTGCAGTATAATCTTGTATACTTACAGTCCATTTACCAAACACACTTATCTGGTAAGCACTTACCGCTAAGATTCAGCCCTATCATAGTATCATTTACTTACCAGCTAAGTTTTTAGTTAACCAAAATGGCACCATATGCAATAATTTACTAGGTAAACGCTAATTGTGGTAAGAGTCATCGTCCTCACTTACTAGGTAAGATTCTTGTTCCTTGTCTTGCTCTTACCGAGTAAGATTCTTAGTCCTACCAGTTACCATATATTTGTCTGATATGGTAATTGATGTGAGTTGACAAGTGCTTACTCGGGTAAGCATTCGGTAAACGCCCTCTTAGTAGATCGGACTCTGTTGGTTGATTGGTCGAAGAATGGAACCAAATTGAACCAAACAATTGAGTTTGAAGACCCCTGAAGTTGGGATGCTTTGGGCGTCATTATTAGATAAACTTGTGTTTGTTCTTACATGTCAAGTTTGAGTTTAAGATTTAGTATTATTCGGTCAAAGAAAAGCCTCAAACAAGGCCGATTCTGCATATGATCAGTAATGTAAATGATGGTTAAGCATTTGTCATTACATTGCATATATAGATTTGAGTAAGAAGCTGAAGTTTGATTTTATGTGACAATGGAGTCGGATTCTAGCCGGGTTGAAACCGGGTCATGAAAATGACCCATGAGAAAACTGAAGTCAAAATATTTATTGAAGTTTTGATCTTGACAATTTGGCCATAAAGTTCTAAACAGAAGCTTCACTTGAGTATTATAAACAGTTTAACATATGCAGCATTTGGAGTTGTTTTAGAATTTGGATTTAGCCACTGTGATTTCAACATTCATGATTTTGGACCAATTTTGAAATTTTATTACATCAGTGTAAGATTAGAAGAAATATGTCTTATTTATCTTTTGAGCTTTATGAACAAATTAGTTTTAAATAGTTTGTGGTGATAAGTTAATATTGTAGTTATAATTCATTGGTTTAGAGAAGTTATACTACATTTTAGCAACAATACACACCATTTTAACTTGAACTTTTGTATATAAAAGTTCAAGTTAAAAGGGTGTGTATTGTTGCAAAAATGTAGTATGTATTAATAATGTTAAGTTTTGTATATACGAAGATTATTCAACATAATAATTATATCAGAAGTTATAATAAGAAATATTACATATATGCATTAAATATCTCTATATATATATATATAGTCGAGTTTAAACAAGAACACTATTAATTTAAAAGAACATGAGAACCATATGCGATTTTGCATTAACATTCGAAAAACGTCATGACGGCATCCAAAGTCACATGAATCATGTAAGGTTTTGTTGGTTCTCGTTCTTTTAAATATGTATTGTTCTCATTTGATGAGCTATTATATATATATATATATATATAGAGAGAGAGAGAGAGAGAAAGATTCAAACAAGAACAAAACCATTTTATAGGAACAAATAAACTATTTTAGATCACACATGATGTGGGCCCATGTGGAACCCACCCATTATTAAATCATATATGATTCTGGTGGGTCCCACCACTAAATCACATATGATTTAATTAATTGGTGGGTCCCACATAATGTGTGGCTCACATTTGGTTCCTTTGTTCCTTTAAAATGAGTTGTTCTTGTATGAACCTCCCTCGATATATATATATATATATATGTATATATAGGGGTGGGTTCAAATGTGAACCACTTTCTGGTTGTGAACGTGAGGACAACCGAAAGCGCGACACGTGGCGGATGACTAGGTGCCACATCAAGTCCACGGCGGATGACTAGGCGCCATGTCAAGTCCACGGCGGATGACTAGGCGCGATTCATGGGAGGGCATTGAATTAAAGAGGGGGACCACACTCAAAGTCGCCACATGTCGCGTTCTCGGTTGTCCTCATGTTCACAACCAAAAAGTGGTTCACATTTGAACTTTCCTCTGTGTATATATATAGTATTAGGTTCAAATGAGAAGTGCTAAAAAATGAGAAGTAGAGAAGTGATCTCTACCACTCACCCGGTCAATAAAGACGGCTTTGACCGGGTCCACTTTTTTAATAATATCCACCCTCCCATGAATCGCGTCAATCCTCCGTGATCACGTCCACCATAACCGGTCAAAGCCGCCTTTATTGATCGGATGAGTTATCGCTTCTCTACTTTTTATATTTAATATAGAAGAAGAATGGATCAACACGTTAACAACGATGAAAAATATCTATCAAATTACAAAAGACACCCAGTTGTGTGTATTAAGTATTAAAATGTAGTTAAGAAAATGATATGCTAGCATGCTAATAATTTTACATTGAGTCTTCTTTTTTTACCAAAGGGGCCTTCTATTATTCCTCCATTTAATACCTACCGTGTATAATTTCTCTAAACAAGCAAATTACGTATGACTAAATGCCAAATAAGAAGGCTTGAAAAGTCATTTATTCGGAATTAAATTAATAGTATCATTGAAAAAATGGACAAATGGTTTCTAGATATTCAAATTTGTGTTTTCACTGATATCAACCAACTTTTTTGTGAAATATATGCAATGAAACATTTTAGTTTGAATGAATAAGTGCCTTGCATATAATAAACTAATAGGTAGTTTAGTAAATGCTTACTTGGTAAATATTTACGGGTTAACTTTTTTACCGAATGAACATGGTAAGGATCGAGAATCTTACCCGATAGTAGAGATAATAAGGATTCTTATCCAGCAAGTAAGGGGGTGACTCTTATCCAGTAAGCATTTACGAGGTAAATTGTTGAATACTATACCGTTTTAATGAACCACAATTTTATCCGATAAATTATGTTGGAGTGTTTGAATCTTATGATAATCTAGCACTTATCATGTAAGCATTTGTTTGAGGATGAAAATATAAACAATAGAAAAAATAGTTTTATATCCTTTAGGTTTATCCGCAAAAACCTTCTACACATAGCCAACAAAAACGTAATGTTAATGTATTATTGGACGTCTTATGTTTACATTTTACATATGTAACCCCTGAACTTGTTTAATAGTTTGTCTATGTTAGACCAGTTTTGAAAACTTATTAAATCAGAAGGGTAAGACTAAAAGAAAAATCTATATTTTTTATTAGGCAAACCTATTTAATGGAAGCAAAAGAGGATGTCAAATAAACATAGATTCTTGGATTTCAACTACAAATTGCCATAATATTTCTTTTTCATTGAACACGAGAGGGAATTTGTACGTTTGGTAGTATAAGATAGAATTCTTAACCCTTGTCATATTTATCTTATAAGGCTAATTAATGTGAATATGTGACTTGATAAACACTTACTTAGGTAGTATTTGGTAAACTGTCTCTTAATAGATCGGAGTCCGTTGGTCGATTAGTCGAAGAATGGAACCATATTCGAACCAAACGATTGAGTTCAAAGACCCTCGAAATTGGGCTACTTTGGGTGTCATTTTTAGATAAACATGCATTTGTTATTACAGATCAAGTTTGAGTTTAAGATCCATTTTATTCGATAAAAGAAAAGCCTCATACAAGGCTGATGGTTAAGGATGTGTGATTACATTGCACATCAATTTCAAACAAATTGAAGTTTGATATTATATGTGTCAATGGAGTCGGATTCTAGTTGGGTTGAAACCGGTTAAAAAATGACCCATGAGAAAACAAAGTATTGAAGTTTTATTTGGACACTTTGGCCACAAAGTTCTAAATATAAGCTTCATTTTTTTCACTTTAGTGAGTATAACACCCTGGTTTCACTATGTAATTATTACTTTAAAAATTCATAGTACATTTTAACCCGGGTTTCACTATGTAATTATTACTTTAAAAATTCATTGTTAAAATGTACTATGTATTAATGCTAAGTTTTGTATGATTGAAGATTATTTAAAGTAATAATTACATCAACAATTGTAATAAAAAATAATACATGTACATTAATCAAAATGCATCAAGCAAAAGATTCAATAACCAAAAAGGATTGAGATGTAAAATCCATATAAGAGTGTTACTATTCATTACTCAAAGATTCCAATTACACAAATAAACTCTAAACTTGTAGTTCTTAATTCAACGTAGAAGAAGGCTGGATCAACAAGTAGACATTGATTAATATTATCGGACGGCTAAAAGACGTCCAAGTCGTGTATTAAGTATTAAAATGAAACTAAGAAAACGATATGTTAGCACGTAGTAAATTTATATCGAGTCTCCTTTGACCAAAGAGGTCTTTCATTATTCCTCCACCTAATGCTTACCATGTATATTTTTTTTAAACAAGCAAATCATGCCCACATTTACGATGCTAGAAAATGTATTGCAAAATGCTAAATAAGAAGCCTCGAAAAGTCATTTATTCAAAATGCTAAATAGTCATTTATATATATAGTATTAGGTTGAAATGAGTTATTGTCACCACTCTTTTGGTCAATAAAGACGACTTTGATTGTGAAATACTAGATTATTGCTTGCAACGGTTGTAGTATACACAGAGGGACAATTTCTTAAATTTTAGAAATAGTTCAGATATGAAGATTCATATACGAACTACGCAGATCATATATGAATCTTCATATCCAATCTGATTGTAACATTTACGAAAACACCCCTCAAAGATGTGCTTCCATGCGAATTTTGACTAGTCAAAGATTACGGTTTTGATTAGTCAAAACAGTAATCTTTGACTAGTCAAATTTGATTTCAACCGTATCAACGATCGATATCACTTCTCTACTTAATGTATTTTAGCATTTCTCATTTGAATCTTTCTCTCTCTCTCTCTCTCTCTCTCTCTCCTCTCTATATATATATATATATATATATATAGAAGAACGTTCAAATGTGAACCACTTTTTGGTTGTGAACGTGAGGATAGCCGAGAGCGCGACACGTGGCGACTTTGAGTGTGGTCCCCCCCCCCTTTAATTCAATGCCCTCCCATGAATCGCGCCTAGTCATCCGCCGTGGACCTAACGTGGCGCCTAGTCATCCGCCACGTGTCGTGATCTCGGTTGTCCTCACGTTCACAACCAAAAAGTGGCTTACATTTGAACCCACCCCTATATATACACATACATACACAGAGGAATAATCAAATAAAAACCACATCTTTTGTAAAAACTTTAGGACTAATCTCAACCATTAAAAAAGTTTAATCAAGGGTTGTCAATATAAGAGACCATGATAACATTTTTTATAATATGCACCTAACCACACTGTATTTTAAGCTCAAGAGGGTATTTGGGTCATTTTAAAAAATTATAACTTACCGAATTTATAGCATATCAGATCAATCACACATTTTCAAACCCTAATTTCTCTCCCTCTATCTCTCTTCCACCATGGCTTCTCTCTCCTCCAATCTTCTCTCCACCAACCTCCAGATCCCCCTTCCCTCACTCCGGCCGATCCTCAGCCGCGAGTTCACCGGCACCACCACTACTCCTCCTCCAGATCACCGACGAGTTCACCATGTACACCTCGAGCATCGACCATCGCCACCATTGTCGAACCTTGACTAAATCTCAAACCCTAGAGCTTCAATCTTCACATCAATGGCGATCGCCATGGCCGCCAAGCTCGCACGATCGCTTCTCACTCTCCGATCGACACCTTCTCGCCGCCTCCTCTCTCCTCCCCTCTCGCCGCCGTTAGACGCTCATTTCCTCCGATCAACCCGATTCCGCCATTGTTACGCAACCTCGAACCTTCCTCCGCCACCACCAGATCCTACAGCACCGCCTTCCGGATCCAACGCATGTCTGCAACTTCCTGAATTGAAAGCAAACGGATCGATTTGATTAGAGAAATGGATCCGTAGATCTCGAATCTGGACTTGACATCGAGGACGGAGCAGTCGGAGGAAAGTCTGGAGACGACGACCACGGTGTTGGTGTCGCCGGAGGATAACCGATTGAAATTAGGGTAAGAGCAGCAAAACCCTGGATTGATTTCGATTTTAATAACCGATTGAAACGGAACAAACTAAGATGATGAGATTAGGTGGTTGTTGTATGGATGAATAATTATAAAACAGAAATAGAAATTCTATCAGATGTATGTATGTATGTAGTTTATCATAAGAGATCCAACATAATCTGAAATTGATTATGAAGAAAAGGGGATTGTTACAATCAGTTATCAGAGATTTATTTTTTTGCCTTTTGATTTCATGAAAAAGAATACATTGAGACTTTCTTCCTTTCTCTCACTAAAAAGTGGAATTTTCAATTCAGGGGGCTGAAAATGGAAGATATAATATACTATTATTATATTATTCCTTTTGGGTAGACTGTGTGACAAATGCAATACAAGGGCAAGATGGTAAAATTTAGCATCTTTCACCAAAATAAGTGTCTACCACAACAAAACCAAATTAAATAAAAATAAAACTTGATTATGTAAATTGTATTATTATTATTATTATTATTAGTATATTATTATATTTATTTTTTTGTTTCTGTATAATTTTTATCTGGGGTGAATACAATATTCATAAGGTGAATATTAATATTCATATGGTGAATATATGATGAATATGATATGGTGAATATGAATATTCATATGGTGAATATATGATGAAAATGATATGGTTGTATGTATTTAGGTTGTTTTTTACTTATGAATATGTAAATGTAATGGATATTGTGTTTTGTATTCATAAGGTGAATGTATAGTGAATATGATATGGTGAATATGAATATTCATATGGTGAATATGAATATTCATATGGTGAATATGATGGTGAATTTATGTAATTTTTGATCTGGTGAATATGAATATTCATATGGTGAATATACGATGAATATTCATATGGTGAATATACGATGAATATTCATATGGTGAATATGATAGTGAAAATTCATATAATGAATAAACTGCGATTTTCAGATCAAGGGCTTAGATTATTCCTCAAGTTTTTACAAAAAAAGTTAATATATATATATATATAGGGGTGGGTTCAAATGTGAACCACTTTTTGGTTGTGAACGTGAGGACAACCGAGAGCGCGACACGTGGCGGATGACTAGGCGCCACGTCAAGTCTACGACGGATGACTAGGTACGATTCATGGGAGGGCATTGAATTAAAGAGGGGGACCACACTCAAAGTCGCCACGTGTCACGCTCTCGGTTGTCCTCACGTTCACAACCAAAAAGTGGTTCACATTTGAACTTTCCTCTATATATATATATATATATATTTGTAAAAACCACATATTTTGTAAAAATCTCTTCTTTTGTAAAAACTTGAGGAATAATCTAAAATGACGATCATGTTCTTTTTAGATCAAAGGCTTAGATTATTCCTCAAGTTTTTACAAAAAAAGTGGTTTTTCCTTGAAGGACCCTCTACATACACACACACACACACACACACACACACACACACATATATATATAGAGGAAATTTCAAATGTAAACCACTTTTTGGTTGTGAACGTGAGGACAACCAAGAGCGCGACACGTGGCGGCTTTGAGTGTGGTCCCCCTCTTTAATTCAATGCCCTCCCATGAATCGCGCCTAGTCATCCGCCGTGGACTTGACGTGGCACTTACTCATCCGCCACGTGTCGCACTCTCGGTTGTCCTCACGTTCACAACCAAAAAGTGGTTCACATTTGAACCGACCCCTATATATATATATATATCAATGTCAATAGATAACCAATAACCATATAAAAAGTTATAATAAGTTTTGATTTTTTACAATGTTTAGGGGCCTGTTTGTTAGCATCTTAACGAGCTTAAAGAAACTCTTAACTTATTCACTCAATTAAATGATTGTTTGGTAATAGTAATGATCATGGGTAAAGTTTGAAAAAACGAAAAAATTATTATATTTTGAATGATTAAATTCCTACACTATTTTCTTGAATGAATAAACAAATAAACTTTTTCATTTTAGAATGATTAAGTTTTTATACGATCTTTTTGAATGAAAAAATATTAAACCTTTTCATTTTAAATTATGAAGTCCCTAAACATTTTATTGAGTGTAAAAAACATTAAACTTTGCATTTTGGATGATTAAGTCCCTAAACATGTTTTTAGAATAAAAACCATGAAACTTTTAAAAAATGGTTATCTATATTCTTTTAACAAAAATTTAAAAAAAATACGCGTTGCGTGTAAACAAATGCAGGTTGGATAAAAATAATGTAAATAACAAGTTTCTAAAAGTTCGACATCTTAGTTTGTTGGGAAAAAATATTCGGAGCTTAATCATTTAAAATGAAAAGGTTTAATGAATCAAACTTTCTAATTAAGAAAACAATGCAATAGCTTAATCATTCAAAATGAAAAACTTTGAAAAAAAATTCATCAATTTTTTTAGATAAGGTTCACCTGGGTTTGCCCAGACTATATCCTTGGTAATTTTTACCGAGAGCTAAAGCATGCTCCCCTGAGATTAATACTCAGTGGCCTTGGTTGCTCACCCCCGGATTCGAACTTGGGTGGGTTTTTCCCCAACACCAAGTCTTAACCGGTAGGCTTCCCATTGGGATTTTTATTAAGGGTATATTTTTTTTTTAAGAACATAATCATTTAAAATGAAATAGTACTTCTTGGGTTTTTTATGAATTTTTTTCTTTAATGATATACAAATGACTTATTTAGGCTGGGTTTAACAAACTAGCTGATAGCTGATAAGCTAGTTGTTGACTGATAAGCTAGTTAATGAATAAGTTAATGTAGTAATTAATAAAGACATCTTGGGGTATATTAGTTAATATTATTAAGGGTATAATTGAAAAAAACAAAAAAAAACTCATAAATCGCTACTCCAACTAACATTACAATAAACTGGCTTATTTTTCGGAGACACAACCTTAGTAGTTTTTCAGAAACCCACTTTATAAAAGAAACCTAATTTTTTTGACACATGTCCCTCTGAATTAAAAAACAACTAATCAATATATATATTAAAAGCAAAAACCACAAGGTATGATGTGACATCCTATCTATTGAGTAGTTGCCTCTAAAAATTTTCTCCTTTTTTTGATTTTTTTAAATATTCAATAAGCTAAAGACTATTCTACCCCTAAATTAATATTTGATGTTTTATTATAAGAAGCACTATTTGGTAAATTGACTTAACAATTTAATTAGTTTTAAATTCTATTTATTTAAATTTTAAAAACATTTATTCTACCTCTTCAACTTCTCATTTATTAATTAAAAGAAACCTACTACATAATCATCTATAAATTACAAGCTTACAACCAAATGTTCTACCAAAACATGTAATCCACAACTTTTAGTTCTATATTATGCTATTGGATGTTTGTTTGTTGTTTCTAATTTTTATTTGTTCCTTTTGTAGGTTGATGTAATCTTGATGTAGCTTCACCAAACGTCAACATGTCATTTTTAATGGTTATAATGATGCGGCATCTTTTAAGCATTGTAAGCTTACCTCTATCTCTTTTTTCTAAGTTTTTTATTTTTTGTAAATACTATATATGTTAAAGACTTTTGTATCCCTATACTAATAACATAAATTTCATTGAAATGAGGTTGTTTTAGTCATTTTAAGAAATGTAACCTCCAAAGCTTTTCAATTTCAATTTTGAAAATGACACCTCCACATGTTTTCTTCATTCTTAAAGGTAAACTTTCAAACTCTTTCATGTGATTTGTTCATACTGAATGTCTTATTCTTCCTATTTATCACTTGATGTATCCTTCTTTTTATAAACAATTATTCATCAACAAAATCATTTTAGGTAAACTCTTTTTCTTGCTTTCTGTTAATCACTTGATATGTTCTTTCATTTCACAAACGTTATTCTTCAACCAAGTCATTTTTTAGGTTACTTTAGGAATACTTCCGAGTATTATTACTTATTGATTTTTATTGACCTTTGTTTATTTTTAATTTTGTTTTCTATAGATTTATTGTATTTCTTCAATGGAAGCGTATGGTTGTTTTTCGCAACGGTTTAAAGTTTTAATAGCAACAAGATTCGATAATCTAATCTTATAAGTAAGTATTACAATCTAAGATATATAACCTCAACAATTTTTCAATATGTTATTTTTCAATTGGTGTTCTTATTCTTTTAAGTTTATTCAAAGAAGACTAATCCATGTATTATTTTCTTTTGACATTTATTGGAATTTTAGAGGGGTTTTTTTGTCTTCTATTAATTTTTTTAAGTTATAAATCAGTATATTTTTGTTTACATGAATTTGAGATAGTAATATATATATATATATGTTTATTTATATGAAAATCGTATACGATAATAAACCGATTATAACTGATATAAATATAGATAAAATGAATATAACGATTAATTATCTTACTCTAATACCTTTTTAACTTACACAAGATAAAAAACTTACTAAAATCAATCAATGAAATACTTATAATAATTCAATATAATATAAATTACCAGTAACTGTTATTGACATAAGACTCATTTCATTTTATTTTTGTTGGGGGTTTAAAGTCATTTTTTAATTTTCATCTTCTTTGTATTTCCTAGTTTTAATTTTCATCATTCATATTTACATCTTATTAAAAATTAAATATTTCATTTATGACATTCGAAAATAATTATATGTATATCTAGATATGAGAATTGAATACAATATTTTTTTTTGATTTAATGGATAAAAATAAAAATATAATAGAGATAACTATTAATCACATCAATTTAGTGCATATTAATTTACATGTAATAAGTTTACTGGAATCAATATGTATAAATGAGACACTTATAAAAATTTAATAAAATATAAACTTATCATAAGTTATTATTTACATAACACTCATGATATAGTTTAATATGATTAAATGACAATTATGAATTATTAACTACTGATATATAGGTTATCATTTACAACACTTATTATATATATATAATTAAATGAATACTATTGATTATTGTTATTTAGATAACACTTTATGTGTATATATTATATTAATTCGAAAAATAATGTATTTATTAAATGACTTATCATACAAGTTTTAACTATTTTTTATTTTAAAATCAATAATATATATGTACGCTTAAATTCTTATAATTGACCATTTCATTAAAAAGGTAAATTACTTATTACATTTATATCAATTACAAGACTAATAAGAATAAATATATCGAATACTTACTAAAATCAATATATATATATATATACACATATATAGATAATATGTATACATAAGCAATGCATAAAATAAAAAATTATTACAATCAATATATAAAAGTATAATTATAATCAATAATAAATAAAAAATTTATACGATTCAATATTGATAATATGTATACAAGATAGAAGCAAACCATATATATATATACATATTATACTTTTTCAATTTTTAATTCAATATAAAATCAAACAATAAGACATAACTTTGTATTTACATAAATAAATGTATTTATTTTTGAAAAATTCAAATGAAAAGTTAACAAAGTGGTCATAATATCCATGATTACAGTTCTTTTTCGTGCAATCATAGGTAGGAAAAAATGGTTTCAATGAGGTATTTGACTAAAGTTGCAAATGAGTAAATTACATGTGTAAATAAATTATAAAATATTCAACAACCTAACAAAAGTAGATAACACAATTTTTTCTTCGTAAATATAGATATTTAGTGAGAATATAAGTAGAGGATATATGCATTGATATGTATTAAGACAAAACAATCATAATTATATATGTTCAATGATTATTATCAATTGCCTTACATTTTTTTTAGTCAATTACAAAGTTTTAATATAATAAATATCAATTTATAAGACCTTGAAATATTCATTATCCAAATTAATGGTAATATGAAGGAGACGAATGGTTATCTATATAGTTGGAGAAGAACAAACCAAAATGTTAATATTATAATACAAAAATAAATTAAAAATCAATGAAATTGATTAATACTTTGTTTCGTTAATGTATATATATTAACTAAAAAATTACGTTTTATTTTAAGTCGGTTTAAATTTTAATACTTCTTTAACAAAATTATCGTCACCGTGCAATGCACGGGCCCAACACTAGTTTTATCAAATGAAAAACCCTCGTAGACAAATGTTGTGTTTGGCAAACTAGCTGGTAGCTGATAAGCTAACTTATGAACAATTTATGTTTGACAAAACTAGCTTATGCGTATGCAAAATGACCAAAAATGGTATATAAGAAAATAATAATTAATATCTATACTATCTATTAAATGAATGTGTGTCTTCTAGTTTATTTCTAAAATCTCACTCTTAAAAAAAACTAGCCATGCAGCCGTCATGGCTTAAGGCTTGTGCCTCACGCCACGTTTTACCCGTGGCACGACATAGCCTAATGTGCAATTTTCATAACAATATTTAATTATGTTTTTAACGTCTTATTTGCTAGTTTTTAATGTCTAACCTAATTTAACTTCGAAGTAATTTTTGGCCGAAACTGACCTTGAAGACAAAACAATGTTGTTGGACAACAAGAAAAGCTAATGGCATGTATAAGTCAAAACAACAACTATATTTTTCCTTGTGTTCTTGAGATGAAAAGGAAAAAATTATGTTTTTGGAACGGGCGAGCAAAGAAAGAAAATATGTTTTTACAAATATATCTTATTTATTTTAGGGTTAAGTACACCAAAATGTATCCAGGTTGTCACCTTTTATCATTGTATGTACTCAACTTAAAAACTTACTATTGTATGTACTGAACCTGCTAAAATTGTCATTTTATATACTAAACTATCATTCTATGTATCCATTTAATGTACTTAAAAACTTTACCATTTAATGTATCGAACCTTCAAAAATGACAATTTTTTAAGTTGAGTACATACAATGATAAAAGGTGACAACTTGGATACATATTGGTGTACTTAACCCTTTATTTTACAGTAAAATGTAATTGATGAATATATATATATATATATATATATGTATAGGGTCATGTTTAAATTTGAACTCATCTTTCATTGTGAACGCGCGGAACATTAAAATCGCGACACATGTCAATATTCGGTCTGAAATATATTTTCATGTGTTATTTGAATTAATTAAGTTTTATTCAGTCTTAATAAAGCATAAGAGCCGAATCAGATTGCCACTGCGATTTTGATGGCCTTCACGTTCACAATAAAAGACGAGTTCATATTTGAACTTTTCTATATATATATTATATATATATATATATACTAGATTTGATTCCGTGTAATACACGGGATAATTTAAAAAAAATTCATACCAGAAAACTAATATTACAAATATGATTTGTAATAGGTTGGAGTTTAATATTTAATAGGATAAATTTAATAATTTTAAATTTTGATAAAGTTTTATAATTATCTAAAATAGTTTGAATTAATAGATTGTAGTTTAATATTTAATAGAATAAAGTTTAATAATTTTAAATTTTAATAAAATTTAATAATTTTAAATTTTGAATCAATTAATATTCAGTAGGATAAAATTTAATTATTTTAAATTTTGAATCATTGCCATGTATCAATATATGATACATGACACATATGTATATGATGTGGCAAACAGTGACAAGTAAGCAAAATGAATCTAGACTAAAAAAGTGTCTAGGTTCATGTTTTGGCGGGAAAATTAGAAATTCGGCTCACCAGAGTGCGACACGTGTCAGCCAGTTACTCTTTAAAGGGAAGTTATTATAAGAACATTTTTAATATTTCTAACTTCTTTTGTATCCTCTCCTCCACTCTTTTCCTCCTACGAATCACAACATTTTTTCCTAGTTTTTGTTCTCCCTAGAAAGAGCTCTCGAGAACATACATATATACACAAGGGGATTTTCATTTTCATTTTCATAGCAGCAGAAAACATGTGTTTTGGGGCACGATTGTTGCTGAATTATTTTCCGTTGACCAAATCCAACAGAATTAGTTGGATGATCATGTCCTGGGGTATCTTTTCAACCAACACAATCACTTTTCAACAGGTTTAATTTTTGCCTTCTATATATTCCCTTAATTAATTATTATTCTACTTTGTTTCTATAGGTTTGGCTAACTTGCAAAACTTGAAGTATTGTTGGATTTCATTGAAAGTTTTAAGTTAATTTTTTTTCTATTTTTTTTTCTACGGCAATAAACTCACACACGCACCCGAGGTATCCGGGCATCCAATTTGGCATCACCAACTAATCTGCGGCGACCCGGCCCAGCCACATAGACTGGACCCGCCACTAAGCCCGTCCTATGGCTCAGCTAGCTCGCATGCCCATAGACTCGCATGCCCATTAATTACCTGGACCCGAACCGACCCGAAGGCCGGCCCAAAGTCTAGGTATCGCCGAAGTGCTACTCCCATAGTTTGAATTTGAGACCAATGGATACCATCCACTAGCCCCAAGCCTTTTGCCACTTGAGCTACACCTCTTGATAATTTTATTTGTATTTGGGCGGCCATGTTTATATGTGGTTCTTGAGTTAGATTTCTCATTAAGGCTGTGTTTGGCAAAAATAAGCTACCTGATAAGCTAGCTTACAAGCCTAGCTTACAACCTTGTCCATCCCCAAACATGTACCATAAGCTGGTTTATAAGCTAACTTATTGAAACGCTACTTGGAGTAGCATTTTGGGAGCTTTTTGTTGTTTTTTCCAATTATACTCTTATTATTTTTAATTATTAAATTCAAAGATACCCCTTTTTGTCATTTTACATACTCATAAGCTAGTTTTTGGCTTTTTGCCAAACATAATTTATTCATAAGCTACCTTATCAACTACTAACTAGCTTATCAATCAATCAACAGGTAGCTTATAAGCTATTAGCTACCAGCTAGTTTACCAAACATAGCCTAAGTTATGCATTGTTTCGTTAAAAAAAAGAACTAGCTTATAAACTACTACATGTTTGGATGGACAATAAGCTAGCTTTTTGATAAGCTATTAGAGGTAACTTTTTGTAGGTTTTTGTAACTAATATTAATTATTAATTCTTTTTGGAAGATTTGCCGTTGCAGTTGAGGAAATTAACATTGTGACGAAAACCAGTTGATAAATTAAGTCAAGAACTATTCAATTGGTTTTCCACAAGTTTTTATACCGCTTTAATTTGTTTCAATAATCTCATATTACATAATCCTTCTTTTCTCTTCTCCTTTTTACTCATTTCCTGCTTAATTAATGTAAGGTGATTGTTCGGATGCTTGTAAGAAATTAGATTCGAGTAATTGTTGGCAATTGCAACTTTTTCAAATAGAATATTTGCCTAACAGAGTTCTGATATAAAAGAAAACTCTCTATTTTATGTTAGACAGTTGTATTTGATATTAGTATTTGAAAAGGAGAATTTTTATGAACAAAGATGATGTTA